>JAPYZR010001950.1:0-20228 GCA_030522945.1 Trichopria nigra
CGCAGAAGCTGCGTGGCTTTCTCGGGCGGCGATTGGCGACTTTCCACTTACTTTACCGGCACGTAAAGCCCATGAATTTGCGCATGTGTGACAAAAATAAATTTGACAGTATCAGACATTATAAGAAGGACGTATAAAGGGTACTTTCTAAAATCTGACAATCCTTCATTTAATTTCGCAACTCCTTCGAAAATACTAAATCAGTAATCGGCGTCGGCATGATAAGTTGATCGTATACCTGCGACGGAATGATATACCGGTTGCAGGCGAAGAGCAGAACTGATTTATCTTTTTTACTTTTTTTTTTTGTTCGGGAGAAACACGGCAAAAGATCCGTGCTTCCAAAGTGATAAGGGCCAAACCGGCAATTCGGCGCATAACACGGAAGTGGGACATCGGCAGTCGGTGTCTGGCTTGCATGCGAGTCACGTATGTATATATGTAGGATGCATGGGGATACACACTGCCCTATCGGTTTCTCTTACAAATAGATGGCCGGTATGATTTGCCGGAATCGGCTTTGCGGCCGCTGCTGAAATATATATCACCGCTTTTGTAGTTTTGATTCCGGCCTCGGCAACCGTCGGCCAGCCGCGACCGATGGAAAATAGGGGTCAATATGTAGTACTCACTCGCACTCTTCTCTTTCACTCAGGTCCCTCTTTCGACATACCACTCGTGTTCGTTCGCTTGGTATTCGTGCATTTTCCCTCAGCATTTCAGCACATTTGTCGGGGTTAAAAAGGAGAGATTGGAGCTTTCACCACGTTTTTGTATGCAGAAAAGTTGTGTATATATATATATATATATATAGGATATTGAAATCGCGTCTATGTTTTGTACTCCCTAATACATGCTTCTTCTTTTCGAGGCCATGACGAATGCCTATCGGGAAATTTTTAACTTCCTGTTGAAAATTTCATATATATTATTCATATATAACTTAACTTGTAGAATTACGATGATATGCATATATATAAACTGAAAAAAATTTGTTATTTTCAAGTAAAGATTTTCTTGAATTAAGTAAGATTTACTAAAAAGAAGGAAACATTTTCTTAATTCAAGTAAATATTTACTTGAAAATAACAAATTTTTTTCAGTGTTTTTTTTTTTATATATATGTATATTCCCATGATGCGGTTGAATGGTACTGCATAATGCGTATACCGTGTTTCGAGACTGCGTGATTTTACATCGGGATTATGGAACTAAATTTTTCTATCACTATAGATATAAACTAGAGGAATTGAAGAAACTTGGAGTGATTTTCTTTAAATATACTGTGATTTTACCCCAGGAAGTTCAGTACGAGTTAAATGGGAATTTATACAACTGTTTTTTTTTTTTTTTTTTTTTTTTTTTTTTTTTTTATTTCGTAAGGTTAGTAATGTTATACAATTAATTTAAATTTAAAAATTAATAAAAGTGTAAAATATATTTTTTCCTGATTCATAAAATTGAAATGTATTTAGTTTTCGAGCAACGTAAATCTATACCGAGACCTTTTCTAACAATCTACATTTTCACTCTCTTATCTTTTGAGGCACATTTAAGACCGAATTATTCTTTCATGCGTGAATT
This sequence comes from Trichopria nigra, assembly GCA_030522945.1. Lineage (NCBI taxonomy): Eukaryota > Metazoa > Arthropoda > Insecta > Hymenoptera > Diapriidae > Trichopria > Trichopria nigra. The sequence continues at coordinate 1,585 of JAPYZR010001950.1, forward strand.
TATCACTCAAGAAAAATCCCTTAAAAACAATTCGATCAAAATGAATTTTTTGAGGAAATTCATGGCTCGTTTGACGCTCGAAATATCCGATATACCAGTTGCCGACGTATGAATGCAAGTACGAAGGATATGGGGAAAATCGTAACGCTGGCAAGATGAAGACGTTTGAAATGACGAGAGGAATATATATTGGATGAATAAGGAGTGTGAAAAAAAGCGGAGGATTTGTGATAATGAGAAGAAGGAAGATTTGGAACACATAACGAAAAGATTACGGGGTAGAAGTGAAAGAATGGGATATATATATATATATATATATATCAATTTTTATTATTCTATTATCTATTATTCATTATTTTCTACGAATTTTTCCATTGCGAGCATCTTTTCCTTCAAGAGTCTCTAATTTAAAAGAATTAAAATTTTTCGTTTTTTATCATTTTATCATTTATCATTTCAAAACTTTTTTTTTTTTTTTTTTTTTTATATTTTTCGATATAAACTTTCTTGGACATGAAATGTTGGCTTCCAAGAACCAGACAATTTAGACAATATGCCATATATGATTATTTAATAATGAATAACCATTTGAAATATGCCATATATGTAGTCCTTTAGACTTCAATGACTTCAAGCATGAAAATAGATTGATTAAAAACTACCCGGTGCTGCACCCTAACTGACAAACATATAAAGACCGTATACGAAATAATGCTCGGTACAGTAGAACACTGATTGGTATTACCGGCAGGACTCTAGAGGAGCTTTTGGTTTCCGGCTGTAGGTTTCAGCACCTTGAATGTCGATAGCAAAATTTGACGGTGTAGAGCTGTTAATAGACGAACCATCTAAAGGATATGTCGATCATTTATGAGAATGTACCATATGATGTTTCGTTTTATTCAGTAGAAAGAATTGATTGTTTTTCCCCACTAATCTTCTAAAACCCGTATATAGTATATATGACTATATTATATTGACGACTGTAGACTTATATACATATATATATATATATAAAATCAAAACATCGTATATATATATATACATATATATATATATATATATGTATATATATATATGATCGAGATGAAAGGATTATTGATTCCAAAGGCAATTGAAATTCATGTATAGAGTTTAACATTTCTATAATTAATCCAATGTCGCGCGATCATCAATAAACAAAATAAATGAATTGCCTGCAGTACGTAAACAGATTTTGTGTATATATATATATATATACTTTTTTTAAGTATTTATTTTTATGCCTTTATTCAGTACATGTTGTTACACTGTTTGCACCGCATAATAAAATATATCTATACTTTATGGTTTCGATTATAAATGCTCTTCGCGCAGACAGACTCCAAAAAAGGTTGGAATTAAATTGATAAATTTTATAATTTGTTCATAACTCTGTCATGGACAGAAATGTTCTTATCATATTCCTATACATTTGGAGTCGTTAATCACAAAATCATAAAAAAATAAGTAAAGGAAACAATTCCACAACTAAATTTTGTTCACGATGTTTCACGATTTGAACATCGCGTAACCATGAGACAACCATTCTAGATGGAGAGCTGGCTACATAAAAGTGAACTGATCGAATATAGTCGCGAATTTTTCTCATAAGTTTCCAATGACATCGTCAAAGCAAGGAGCCCATTTTGCAAAAGTTTCATTGGAGGCGGCTAGCGAGGGTGGGGGGTCAAAAGTGTAGAACTTTCTCGAAAAAAAAAAAGAAACGATCGAATTTAATATAGTTCTGAAAATTGGTGCGGTATTACATTTTGAAAAGACAAATTGAATGAAAATTTTCCCATAAACAGTATAGGTGGAGGCCAAACCGTTCCCAGAAGCGATAAAACGATATAAGTAAACTATGAGTTGAAATTGAACTCATAACATATTGTTCTGTAAATTTGTTTACTGCAATTTTGCGACTATTCATAAATGAATTAGGTTGAATCATCTTATTAATAATTCCGTAAAATTCACTTGGTGATATATATAGTACATTTTGGAAAGTGCAATATGAACATTGTGAATAAACTTAAAATTGTGGTTTTGATAAATACATTCATTGCGAGGACAATTTATACGAAATTATATTTCGGAACGAAACGTTTAAGAAATATCACGTAGTGTTGTGCCAGCTCGTAGTTATATAAGAATGAAAATTCGTTCAGACGTTTCTACCCATGCATGTGCACTACAGTAGTGAACACTTCAAAAACCGTCCAGTACTGGTACATTAAAGGTATATGAAATTTCATGACATTTTTAACAATGCAGTCCCCGGTGCGTAATATACGGTTTCTCGTAAAGGCGTTATGTTAATACGCGCTTAGTAAAAGAGTTTTCCTGCGATGATCCGCAGAGAAAATTTAATAATTTTTTAAGTGTCAATACTAATACTAGCATGATAATTAGTCCATTATAATTCGTGAAGTTACATTTGTTGAAAAAGTTTATGTTGATTATCAATACCTTTATGTTTTTATTTGAATTAAATGTAAATTTATAAATATGAATTATTAAAAAAATTAATATTTATTAAAATAACATCATGGTTTATTCTTTAAAGGTCTGCTAAAGCGGCTCGGTCGATAATGTCAATTCGTAATCTAAAATAATCAAATTAAACAGAAACTTGTATTTCCAAACCTATTTTAGGACGCTATTATTATACGTTTTTTATGAATGTACGTCAATTTTCCAGCGAAATCGGTTTTTAATCGGGTGAAAATTCGCAAGAATAAATATTGTACTACCACATACTTTTTTTTTCAATATATTATCGAATGCGTATTTTCTATTTTTATTAGAAAAATATATAAGAATAGTATATTTATCGTTTACTTAAAATCCGAGCAACATCGTTTCATTTACTACATATATAGCTTCACACTGGCAAAATCTTTTTTAAATCCTATTATGCTGCCAAAATATATTTACTTTCGTCGAATAGAACTTTGAAAAAGAGTCTTGTTTTTATCAAACTTGAAAAAGTCAATGAAAACACATGGAATATAACATTCATACCAATTAATACGCTCAATTATTTATTTTATTAATGAATTATAATTAATAAATACAAATGCTTCGTGCTTATTTCAAGGGACCATATCCAGTCATGAGGACAAACGGGAAGACCTTTCTTTTTTTTTCTAAAAGAAAAAACACTTGAATATATTTATTTAAAATTATTTATGTAACATGTGCACGATAATGGCCCATATTCATGCCTGTAAAGAGGGTTAGAAGTTCGGCATTATGACCGTGTGACGTAAGCGGGGATAGAAGTGCACTTCTACTCCCTAGGGAGAATAATAAGTGACGTCAGCGGGAAATAATGGGTTTAATCACATAAATATATGTACATATACATTTTATTGTATGAGATATAATGTTTATCTCAGCGAGCGCGATGTTTGTTTTGATTAGACGCTCCGGTAGTAGCTTCAGCGTATGTATACACGAGATATTAAACGCATATAGCTTTATACGAATCAAAACAACTCTACATTCCTTAAAGAATTATAAACATATTTCAAGAATGTATACTATTGCATGATGTTTAATATCATTTGAGGAGAAACGGTTTATTTTTTCTAAAAGTATATTAATAATTGTCGAAGTTCAACTATTATTCCATATATCTCTAAACAAGTGTCAAAAATGCGACGTTAAATAATTGAATAAAACAAAAAAAAAAAGTGTCAAAAATTGATTAGGTTCTCTAACTATAGAGTCATGTCCAGTCATTGGTACCTTCAGTTTTATATGTATTTCAATTAATTTTGTTATTAAGTGCATGTTTTTAACTGTTCTATACTTTTGGTTTCCATTACAAATGTTCTTGAGCTTTACGTAGATAGACTCCAAAAAAGGTTGGAATTAAATTAATAGATTTTATAATTTGCTTATAACTCTTTCATGGGCACAATTAAACTGGAAATGATATTAAACTGTTCTTATCATATTCCTATATAAATCTGAATATAAAATCTGAATATAATATAAAAGTAACAATTTCAGAATAACATAAAATATTTTGAAATTACAAAAAATTGTATTCTATTCTGCATAAAATTTTAGATAATAAAAAAAACTCTATTGTAATTTTTTAAAAATGCATACTTTAGGAGAAAAAAAATGTTGAAAAAAATATTGTCTTTTTGGATGAAACTGACGTTTTCTGCTACATAATCATATCACAATTTTTACCTACAATAGCTTTGATTATCATCTCTAGAATCTGAAACCATGATTTAAGAGGAGTTTTATATCCTAGGAAATCCAGGGACGAATATAATGTAAAAAAGAAATTATCGCCATTGTTTAATAATAATTATAATTTAATATAATAATTGCAAAATTTATAATTGATAAAGAATTGATACAGAAGTGTTTGGATACATTACTGATGAGTATTAGTATTGATATCGCATATAATAAACAGGAGTTTTCACAAAATAAACAAAGAAATTGAAGTGAAGGTTAAACGAAAAGTTCAAGATTTTTTGTATAAATATAAAGTGATGGTCCCACGCTTAATTTCGAGGATAACTTTAACCAGGCTACTCTTTGAAACAGGAGACCTTATCTGGCTTATACAAGGTCAAGTGATATAGTCGATAAAAAATTATTAAAAACTTTACGATTGCGACTGGAATCTAGAGAAATTAAAAATAATAAACAGTCCTTCTACCAAATGAAAATTTTAATTTCATTAATTTAATTTTATTTTAATTTTAATTTTTTTTTAAATTTCTGTATATATAGTCGATAACATTTAGTAAAATCTAACGATATAAATAAGAAAAGACAAAATTCAACATCGTCATCTGTATATAATAACGGATACATTTTGCTAGGAGGGGGTACCCAAGATTATTCCGCAAAAATTTCAATAAAAATGTATAATAAAATATCCACCGGAAAAATCTAAAATCGAATAATGCTGGAGTAATTCCAGTGGTGCGAACTGGCTCAGCGCCAAAACTAATTTGTTATCAGTGTGCACATTTCACTCACGAAGCCCAACAGTATTCTAAAATTCTATAGCTTATAATCAATTTGAGATTGCGCCGAAGTATTAGTTTACGATAAATTTAATCACACACACACATATACATACATATATATATTCGAATCTCTTTATACATTTTGTTTTTGTCGATGAATTATTTCAATTTCTTGAATAAATACAAATATTCATTCATGTAGTTAAGATTAAAGTCAATATTAGTTTATTTGTCAAATTAAAAAATTCAATTTCGTTTAAAAAATCGATTAGTCTGATATGCAAATAAAAAAAAACCACAAACATACATTTATTTGTGCGAAATAAATATATCATCGCATTCTATTTGTAAAGATACAATTTTCGATACTATATATTATTGTATACTAAAGTCGTGCATTGCCGACATATTATCGAAAAAGTGTTTTCGAATAAACGTTACTTTTAGCTCCGATTTATATAGTCACGATGTAAAGAGCTGTAGCAACGCCCTGTTTTTTCAATTTCTACCTTGAGAATCATTTCAAGTTTAAACATGGCGGATCCATGTTGTTTGAAATGAATCATTCGTGTAGTAAATAATATATGTCACGACAGACTTCGCAATAATGATTTCGTATAAAATTGATTTTCATAATCTTGAAAATTTTTATAAGAAATTTCCTTTTGTTATTCATTAGATCGAAGGATTCTGGCCTTTAATTTTTTCACTTGCTGATTCAATGAGGTGCAGGTATTCTTGTATATAAAAAACCGCAGTTTGTTTCTTTCGGAACGTAAAGTTTCTATACTCAATTATCTTCAGAATTTCTTTTCTGCAATTTCAAGCTGTTACCAGAATAATAAGACTTTTTTCCGGGTAAGGATATTTATTACATGGAGTCGTAAATAGAACGACTGGGGAATATCAACGATCATACTTGAACTATGAGTCCTTGTTCATTATTAATTATTAATTAACTTGTTTATAATTTTTAACATACTTAAATAACATTGAATTGTAATTAATAATTATCGTCACATAACTTCAATACCGCTTAATTAAAAGAATAAATAAAAAATAAATAAACATAAAATTAAAAAGTATCACGAAAAATTTGCAATAATTAAAAAAACGCTTTACTCAACCTTTTCCATTGTATATTGTAGTATAAAAATAGTAATAAGGATTCCAATACTTTCCTTCATTTTCAGAAAATATTGTCTTTCTACGTATAAGAGCTTACATCAAATATCAATCATGTGTCTTCCGTGTAATATTTTATTGATATAGACGCTTGCTTCAAGCGTGACTTATATATATATATACAGGGTGTCCCATTTGAAACAGGACGGCTGAATAACTCTTCCGGAAGTGAAGAAACAAAAAAATAGGCCAGGCAAAAGTTGTAGGGTTCAAAGGGGGCCACAAAATGGTGACCTTGAATTTGACGTTGATATATATATATATATATATATATACGATTCCAGTCGACTACCACGAGATCAACAAAAACGGGCCATGATTGATACGACATCTCTCTAGATACGTCGTTCACTTTTTATAGAATTCGCTTAATATTCTAATCAGAACATTTCTACAACGCAACTCATATATATATATATATATATATATATCATATCATATATATGTATACATTTGTATATATAAGTATATAAATGTTATATCTATTTTGGAAATGATACATGAGCCATGACAAGTTTTTCTCAGAATATGTACATACAATCACCATTTTCGAATCGATTGCATATTTTGCGCAATTACTTTCATAGCAGATTGACTGTCTGACCATACACTTATTCTTACTCTTTTCGTCCCTTTGTCACAATTTATTTCAGAGTAAAATGTTAATTTGATTTTCCTCTGAATAGTGTCTACAAAAGTGATCAAAGGACGTCACGATGTAGTATGGTCAGAATTTCTTTTCTGCAATTTTAAGCTGTTACTAGAATAATAAGACATTTATTACATATAGTCATAAATATGTGACGAAGAACGACTGGCGAATACTGTATACGTACCCGTTATTTTCTGTAAGGTCTTTAGTGAGAAAGAACAAATTTTATTATTTTTGCTTTTAGCCATTGCTTTATCCGAATGGTGGCCCGAAATAATTCTACCAGATGTGCCATCAGGGACTTCGTACTGTTCTGAAGGAGTGCGGGAAAAATCCCGGGCACTCCAGATGCCTTGTACGGCTTGAACGACTTTAGAGTCCACTTTAGTCGGTCACTGGTTATAATATACCCGGTAAGACTTCACACCTTTTCCAGAGTGTTTTCCTTCGCAGTATTATAAGAGATTTTAGCTTTATTTCAACAAAAAAAATCAAGTACAAAAGGATTTTTCTTTAAGACCTATTATAACTTTTATTTGATACATTTGTCACTTTTTTTAAAAATCACAGTTAAATTTAAACTTGAGGTCATCCCAGATGATTTCATTCTAAACTCGTTTCTTCTCCACATTCGTTGAAATATTTTGCTACAATTTAAATTCCCATGGTATTCAATAAAGTCATCCAATTTAAGAAAAAAAAGAAACGGTTTTTCGCTCCAATAAAAACGAGGTATTTTATATTTCTACTGCAATTTCCGCGTAAAAACGCAGGCGCGGATTTACGTCAATTTGACGAAATGGATTTTGAAATTTATTGCGCGTCTTCACAGCTGTTTATATTTATGTTATATGTTTTTTGAAATTGCACAATAAAAATGATCGTACGGGAGCTTTGGCACGCGGTAAAAATATGCGCATGAAGTACTATGTTTGTTGTTATTTATCTTTCATTATGGCCGCGTTGGCAACTATTGCGAAGTCCACGTGTGTCTGAGCTTCTCAGGCCTGCGCAGACTTGGTATCGTTCCGAAGCAATGCCGAACGTGGTCCTACTCCAGCGTAATCAGTATCAGGCATCCTTCCGCCGGCGATGCAACGCGTATTCCCCTCGTGACTCAAGTAACTCCGGTGTATCTCGTGCATCTGTCGGTGTCACTAGCTATCGAAGAAATTAAAAATGTTGTTAAAATGAAGTTTGATAAGAAACATGGCAATGTGTAGTTACCAGTCTGGTTGAGTCCATACGGCTGTCGCCGTTTTCGCAAAACCGCATCAGTGATGCATCAATGACACATCGACGCACTTGATGATGCTCTTCGTGGGAAGTCCCTGGAATAATCGACAAGGCTATTCATGGCTCGGATTTGTTCTCGGTAGCTAAATTGCGGAAAATCACATAATCGATCCGACCCGACAGCTTACGGAGGCAGGCTACAGGCTGTTCATCAACGCCAAGAATCTTCGGGACATATGTTTTGGAAGGCTAAACGATGCTTTCCCGATGACCCTGGAGTCTCGGAAAAACGGCGACTGTACATCGACTAATAAAACCGATAAATACTCAATTAGCAACTGACCATCGTCGTCTGTCTTATACGACTTCGTCAAGATGGACAAGAGTCAATCCCAAATTCAGCAAACGACCGATGACATATATTACACGATTCTCAACAGCCTGGGATTCGACAATGACACAGTCGACTTTACCAAACCCCAAATACGCGAATCGTTTCGGCAAACGTACCCGGTATTTATCTTCATGTACGCACTCCTGGTTTTCGTGGGGACGTTCATGAATTTCTCGATGCTGTACCACATCATCAAGTTTGGCCTCCATAAAGATACGACATGTGCGTTTCTGATCAACATCGCGATTACCGATATCATCAAATGCCTCTTCACGCTACCCATCTCCCTGGCGGTAATGATTATAAACAACTGGATTTTCGGAAAGTTTCTGTGTTACTTTCTGCCTATATTGCAAGTAAGTAAATTGTTGCTTTTACTCTTTTCTATTTTCATCATATGCAATTACTGTTTCTTGTATCCATTTGAATTGTGCTGTTGCAAAGTTTCTTTAGAGTCGTAATCAGGTCAGTTACTAGATGCTGAAAAGTGAAATGTCAGACCGACTTTGAGTAACGATGTCACCCAATAACAAAATAATTCGATAGATGTAGTTTTTTACATTGGAAACGATTAAATATATATATGCTACGTTTAAACATTTGACGTCAAAAATGTTGCGCTGTGTTTACAACGTACGAAATTACAATGTATATACATAGCAAGTCAATGGCTCGCTACACGTCTTCGTTAAATAATTGTTAGAATAATTGTGCCTGGAATTATGTCATTTACAATATCATCAATGCTCATTTATACGTTTTTCAATGCATTTATCACCAAGACAATTTATTATTCAGAATTGTATTTTTGACATGAGTATGCATGACATGAGTATTCTTTAGCAATTACATCTCCAATATTAAATACAAAATATTTGTAAAATGTGAATGCGACAGTCTGCAGAAATAATACAGAACGCAAAAAAAACGTCTGGATGAGATACGGCGACAACTATGGCGGTGATAATGACGTAAAGGACCTGGTAGAAAATGTTGACATATTCGTACTATATATATATATATATAATGATATCACATGCTTCACAAAAGAATCCTAAGGTGGTACACCCAAAAATCGAATCTCATAATATACAAAAGAACTTTGCTCCTATCAAGGTCGCATCATTTTTAAAAGTATACAGATATATATTGGAGTGTACAAATTAATTTTGAATGGTATATATCGGATATATGTCGAGGAGATTAGTGACGTACGTAAGCATAGAAGGGAGTAACTTTATACCCCACTAACAATGAATCATTAGGCTCTATACGGAATGATAATGTAGTAGCATATATAGACTATCGTAAATCATACTTATAACTCGGGTACTTAATATTAAATTCTATTGCTCTTGTGGAATGAGTATGAAATGTGAAACACAAAGACAACAATACAATTGCTTTATTTATTATTTATTTTAACTTATCCGAAGGTTACACCACCTATAATATTAAAGAATTATTCGAATCTAATATTTATGCATTCGACTCCGAAGTATACGTAATATAGTATTTTTTTATACAAAGGCAATACAAACTACCACAAAAATAAAGAAAACTAATTGAAACTATGATGAAAATAAACAGTATAAATGTAGACAACTAAACAAAGAAAAAGTTCATAAACAATAGGAATAATAACAGTTTTAGTACGTACATGGAATCAAAGAAAACAAGTTAGGGAAATACGTTAAAAAATGTTTCGTGCACTTTACTTGACCCATATTTAGTTGTAATAACTATAATTTCGTTGATTATACTAAATATGTCGTTGATTTAAACGATTTGGCATCGTAAATTCGAGTAACCTAATATTTAGTTGAATTTAGTAACCATTATGTAAACTCAATGTAACATTTATGCAAGAAGTATGGAAATAATGTCAAAAAATTGAGCTGTAAACTGAAAATGAAAAAGTATACAGGAAGTTATAAAAAAATAACCAAAAAAAGTCCCCAACAAAATGTAAAAAATCCAAATAATTCGAGGTTAAAAATAAGAAAAACAAGTATAATAGGATTCAAAATCAACGCATTTCTACTAATTAAAGTTATTACAATAATAATATGATTTTTAAACGTCGTTTAAGGTGATAAAAAGAACATTTTTAACGTTGTTTTACAACTTTTAATATTAATCTTTAGTTTAGGTGCGTCAAAGTCACAACTCGGAGACCCACAGGCTACAACTGTCTGAGTGTACAGTATTACATTTTCAAATTCTTTCGAATACATTCGTCGATAAATTGACGCAGATTCATCACTCGATTTTCTATGAGTTGACTAAATTGCTATATTCAAACTCCGCTTACTATAACACAAATTAATTCGGTATAATCGCGTATAAGCTTCGTAAATATTAACACAAAGTATATACTGGTAAATCCATCACGAAATGGATCTAACCAACTTCAATTTAAACATATCGTGCACAGAATTACAATTAAACACTTGTCCAAAACGTGATTCGTAAAGACATTTTGTACTTTATTTTCAGTCCTATACATACACGTGTCCACAATATAATCGTAATTAATAGGAAAGTGGCCAAGAGGCGTGTAAGTTCTTGTACTCATTTCCGACTATAATAACTTATTATAAACACACGTCCCATATTTCCGCTTCAATAAATTTCCATATGAATTACGCGGATGCTATTTTCTTCCTCCACGCCGTTAGGTTAGGTAAAAATCCTGCAGATACATGAATCCTCATTTCTCTTGGGTCTATTATTATGCATGCCAACTCAGTAGTATAGATCAACTGTAGTAATCCAATTTCTATTTTTTCCCTTAGTGAATTAATTTAGAAGTTATACGGAATTTCCTATATGACAATATATATTTATATATTACATTTGTCATATTTTACAGTCGATTTTAACGGCATTAAATATACGAAATTATTTCATTTAAATATATATATATATATATATAAAGAACCCGGGCAAAAATGGATCAGTTAAAATTATATCTGGATCATATATGATCCAGATATAACGATATATAATTTTATATGGATTTTGACCTGATACAAGTACATCTGTATATATATATATCGTTATATCTCAATTATATGTGATCATATCTGCAACATATATGATCTGATCCAATTATAATTATATCTGAATCCATTTTTTTCCCGGGGAAGAATATAGAATACACATAAACTGCATTTTGAATCTCTTAGATGAATAAAATACTTCCTAGATAAATTATCTTTATTGAATGCTTGAACCATCGAACATATTTAGGCGCTTATATATAGAAGAACAGAGCAGTTAAATAGTGAGGCGAATCAATGTTCCCGAGTAAGATACGTCTTTAATGAGATTGAGAAAGACATTCTTATGTAAAATATGCATTTGTTTTCCTTCTGTTCTCCAGTCTCGTATCTATATGCTCTGTTTTATATTTGTCGCATGAAACCAGAAAGGACGGAAATTTGAGAAAATTTGCTCGTTATATATTCGTTATTTATGACATTGCACTGAAAAATTTTCTCGATCGTAAAATTATAAATAAAAAATACAGCCACTCAAGCGCAATCCGAATGAAAGAGTCGCACCCTTCACCCTTCACCCTGAGAGCTTTCGACCGATGTGCAGTACTTTTTATGAAAAAATTGTGCGCGCAAATGGAAAGACATTATCTGCTAAAAATATCCTCTAATTGTTATTTTCATGTATAGAAAAGAAAAAAACAAATATTGGCAATAAACTAGTTAAGCTGTTGAAATAAAGGATAAAGTATATGAACAATGATAAAATACGTCAGATTTTTATTAGTAACATTTTTAGCAACAAGTTTCGAATTATTTTAAATATATATATATACCCGAATGTGAGTACTCTTCTAAAAGTCGGCTGCAACCTCATGAGACGGGGACCTGTTTACTTGGAATACCTGGAATACTTTGTACAGGTCCTAAAGAGGTGACAATATCGAAAAGATAGGATATAATTATAAAATATGTAAATGCTAATGAGTTTTAAGTTCAACTCGAAATGCAGCTACATTTATATTGATATTGTTTTTATAATATATACCTATTTGATTTCGTAAATAACTGTGTGATCTTTGAACATGTGATTCGGAGTAAGCTCCGATCTTGTATCGCAATGATGGCTCCCATAGTTATGAGCATGCAATTCGGAGTTTCCCGGCTTTTGTGTCACAGGTGCTGCAGGTGTCACAATATGGCTTTCCAGCGATAAGAAAATTTTAAATCATAAAGAAATTGGAAAAGATTCAAATTTCTTCGATTTTAATATGCAAATTTTTTTTCGAACAGTTTGATGATCGATATAAATGTAAAAAATTGACAGGCTTTTGTTTTTTGACCGAGCTGAAGCTAACAAAAATTTGTTAATAATTGTCGCTAAATATCGACCGAAATGAAGACGCGCATAAACATATAAAACGTGACTGCTTCATTTCCGACCTGTTTTGAACGCTTTTGAACGAATTTGTAATAGTAACTGCACATTTTAGCATTTCACGTTAATCCTGCCTATATGCTTAAAATGTCTTTACAATTTTATTCATTCTATTTTTCGCATTTTTTATAATAATGTGTATATATAGTTATATGTATTATATTATAAGATTCTTATTCGTATCCTTCATTCAGAAAGAACATGCATAAAATATAGCCTTACCTTATTTTTTATCAGTAACAAGAAATAGTTTTTTGAAAATGTATTAAAAATATTCGCCTGTGGTGGATAAATAGTTAAGCGATCGAAATGGCCATACACAGTCCGCAAATCCTGAAGGAATATTTAATTAGAAACTAAAATTATTTAGTGAAGTATAAATGTGCTAAAATAGCTCCCGAGCCCTAGTAGGAAAGTAAGATCAGTTTATGGCCATTTTTTTTTTCTTATTAGTTTTAATACAGAGGCCAGAAAAATTGGGCAGAAACTGATATAATTTTCTGTTAGGGAGTCGTTTGGTGCAAATCGAAATCATAGAATTTCAAGTGTATAAAATATATCTAAAATACCTTTCAAAATTATGTTAATTTAAAAAAGATGTTAATCAACAATATGTAAAGACCAACAAAAAAGATTTTTTAAAAAGAGCAAAATGTACGTCGGTGTGACATTTTCATATTGAATATTGAACATTATTGAACATTATAAAAATGTCACTGATATTAAATAACTGTTATCATCTCATCTTTAGAAGATAAAAAAGGGCAAAATATAAGATTTGAAACATAACACTACTTGTACTGAACATCAACAATATGACTTTACCAGTATTAATTACTAAATTTAATTTAATAAATAATTTATGGCATTTACTTACACCTTAAAATGTAAAAAAATAAAGGACAATAAATGGCATGCTTTCAAATCATCCCCACGGTATGTCAGTGTTACGTGTATATGTAACTGTACCTGTTGGTGAATACAGCTCGACTCTACGTAGTATTCCCTGAACCTAAACTAATGCAAGTAACCACCATTCGAACCTTTTTTGTCGTTCAACGTTTATTTTCAGTATTCCCGAACGACTGTCGGTTGGAAAATTCGGAATACTGACTGAATGTGGATTCGAACTTGTACCGGCATACAGTCGTTTAGTTAATTATAGATGTGCACCTTTATACCCACCGCTAACTTTACAATTTCGTCCCACTTATCGAAATAACTATTCATTGAGAGCAGTATTCACTAAAATTAAGATAAAAATAAAATTGTGCTGAATTTTGTTAAATCATATTCAAAATCATTTAAAACCATACAAGGAACGGATATATATACAAAATATTTTTTATGCAACCATCGGAACAAATATGAAATATGAAAAAATGTTGTAATGTTTATCTTTAATTCTGTAAAATCTTTTTTATTGCTCAATTTGAGATTTATAATGCGTATCATATATATGTGAAATTTTAAATTCTATACAAACTTAAATGTAATTAATAAGTGGATATTCTAATTGGTTATCAATAAGATAAATTAAAGTTTTGTTCGCCGAGCTTTCAGAGAAATTAATTCTTGATGTTTTATGTTTATTTGCCAAGGATCCGAAACCTATTATAGAAAACATATCAAGCGGTGAATTCTATAGATAGAGTTAAATTTCGAACGTTTTAAACTGGTGATAACGTATCAGCAGACGTATAAATTTCATTGCGTTCAATATATTCTATACCGTGCAATTGTATATTTTTCTGCGCCTTGGGATAAAAGAAAAATTAATTTCACAATTCCGTTTTTTTGATCATTTTCCGTCTTCAAGTTTCATTTATACTTTACGTATACGCAAACCGATGTAAAAAGTAAGTTTGTCATTTGTGAAGTTATATTATTTGTCTAAAATACAATATGAGTCTGAAGTACAGAGTAATGAGGACTCGCAACTTACCAAGAATAATCCTAAACGTTGCGCATGTTCGATTTAATTTGATTTATTTCACAAATTTCCAGAACCCGAAGGCTGTGCTGAAATTTTTTTTGTACGGCAAATGTGCTATAAAGAAAATCTCTCTTCCACTTCCGATATTTAATTAATGTAAATGCAGTTAGAAAATCATTATCGTCGATCTACATATAGATATACAATTGATGGGAATATTTATAAATATTATTATTTATATCAATTCCTAAATTGCACAGTCCCTCGGAGTGCACAAAACAGGAATTTGCTTACAATGTTTGACGAACAACAGGGGATATATTCAATATTACTTAAATTAATATTAAATAAAGGTACAATTAATTATAGTATAATTTAAGTTCTCTCTTAGCGAAACGATTGGAATGTTGTCGAATTCGCTTTATTATGTTGAAAAGCAATTTTCAGTGAAATGTCATACATATAGCAGAAGTGTCAATGCTTCTTGTATTAAGTACGAATTTTATATTTTTACTTTTAAAACTGTTAAAATTATCAACACCGCCTCTTGTTTAAGCCTATAAAGTGCAGCATTCAATAATCATAGATGATGACTGTCAGACATACAAAATATTATCAATAAAACGTAATTTGGGCAAAAGATTAAATTTAAAATCAATTAAAAAACACTCCCTAACTCTAGGTATCACCTAAAAGAGCCTGTTTATCTAATCGACCCTCATCTTACAAACGAGTTTAACTACACAATATCGTAAGGGACGCTCGACAGGATCGAGGATACAGAAAAAATGTTATCGATTTCCAGAAACTCTCCATTATTCACGAATTCTTAATTATAAATACAAGTGCACTATATTTTACAAAGGGAAAAAGGAATGCTTCTCCTCTACTTTTTCCATCCTCCAGGTGAGTTTATTCCTTTCCTTTAACACAATATATATATATATATATATATATATATAAATTATAGAATGGAAAACTCGAAGATCTCTATTTAAATCAAGTACTAATAATATTCTTCAAAGATAATACAAAATTTTCATTTCAGTTTTATACTTCGTCATAAAAGTTGTCTTTCAAGAGCTTTATCAATTCCTTTCCTAAATCGAACAGAATTTAGAGAAGATAAATGTGCGATAGTAAAGGTCCATTGTTTTCAGTTATTAAATTTAAATTGAGAACGTCGATGACGTTTAATAAAATTGCACTTTATATGATCATGAATATCCGCATTGTTTAGCTCGCAATACCGTCAATTCCAGAAATGCATTACGATCGCTGATAATTTAATAAAATTGGCATGGCAAATTGATATGAGGATTTCAATGATAGTAGAGCTGTAATCAATCATGTAAATAATACACGTTATATCATACAACGGTTCTATCAATGGCAAATTTTTTGAAAAGTTCTTATTGCTTATTTATGATATATTTCATAGAGCTTTTTATGAATTTATGGGGAAAAAAACGCTTTCTATTAAGCGATTACGTAATATTTTTTGTACACTTATATACAGCTATTGTATAACAGTAAGTTAATAATATAAAGTCCTAAATAATAAAGTATCCTGCATTAAAAGTTTAAATATTCAGACGCATAATTATATATCCCCACGGGTCGTACCCAGAAGTGGGCGGCGACTATAGCATTTTCATCATATTATTCGTCAATAGCTGAAAAATAGGAGATTAGGGGAGAAAAGATGAGAAACGAACCTTAAATCTCCTGATGACGTGATGCGTGCAGTACTTTAAGAGGCGATTAAATGTCAAATGAGCGATCGATCATGTCTGGAGATCGACGTGCTGTGGAAAGAAACTGAAATTGCAGTCATCCTTCCTTAACTATGAATAGAACTTCTCTGAAAGGTAAATAATTACAGTAGTAGTTCAACATTATCCTTCGTATATATATATATATATATATTATATAATTCATCACAAATGTCAACACTTAAAAGACAAACTCTGTTCAAAAATACAATTATACTACTAAATCACCAGAAATGTTTCATCACTTCTAAATTTGCTCATGTGGAGTTGTACCTTTCGTACAACATTTCAACATACAATCTTTCTATCATTTTCCACTTTCTGAAAAGAAAAGACAAGGAAAAAGTCATTGATCACATTTGATAATATTATGTATCGAATTAAAGTTATTAATAATTTTATCACTGCATATATATATATGGGGATACTTGAGATACCTGATCATGAATCATAAAACGATATTTTAATTAAAATGTCGTGTTTTAATTTAATTTAATTATTTTTAATCACATTTTCGTCGCCCTTTTAAAGCACGTATAAATGAAAAAAAAAAAATCAATTTTCACTTTTGACAATCACTATTCTGTTCTTTTCATTGATAAAAATTACAGAAAAATCGAAATAACAACCATTCCAGTTATTACTAATCTACTTTCAGAAATTCGTCATTCACTGCGAGGTGAATTTTAGAAGATCTAGACGAATTTCTCAAAAGATTTCGATAAATTACTTGCAGACCGAAAATGTAACAACAATTCATTCACCATTGCTAAAAATGTAGACATACATCTATTATCGTATGCAAAATCAAATTTCCTGCTGGAATGAGATCAAATTGAAAGATATAAAAAGTAATTGTTGAATAATGAGAGAATATAATGAATTATACATGCATATTAATTGCTCAATATTCTATTATTCTAATATTAAAAAAAAAACAGTTATTTCAAAAGTTAGCTAAAACAATCGATTTTTAATCTGATATAAAAAATACCTGCAAAAAAAAGTCTGAAATTCTGAAAATTAGAAAAATGAAAGTCCTCATTGTACTTATGTCAATACATATATACTTGTCAATACCCTACGCCAAATGAAATGAGATCCCCTTGAAGAATGTCAAACCCAAGTACAATCCTATTTCCTGAGAAGAATTACTTTTTAAGACACTTTTAATCTTCTCGAAGCTTAATCTGACGTCAACCTACGGTAGAGGTCGACAAAATGGATTGTAAAATTATCAAAAAGTACTAATGAAATATTAATCTTTAATTGTTGGTATCTCAGTGAGATATAATGACGTTAGCGAAATACTTCAACATTTTAAATTTATTGAATAAAAGATATAATTTATTTTTATATAATTCACAAATAAACAAAACTGAAGAAGAATTTGCCTTTTATGAAAGCTCACTGCCGAAACATTGAGCCCTTATTCGGATATCGGGATTATCGGCAATGATGTATTGTAAAAAATGGTTGAAATCGGATGCTTCGAATGTCAAAAAAATAATTATGTACGTGTGTGTATATATAAACGTGTCTTCTTTATATGAATCGCGTTGTTACACGAATTGAATCGATTCAACTTGTTTCTGATCCGTTTATGACATATTTCATATTATTTTGAATATTTCCGCATCGCACAACGCGGTCAAATGTAATTTTTCAAAGCGTAGCTTTGAGTTTCTCAGTGTGAATTTCGCTGCGCAGTACGATTGTGCTGCAGCGTCGACATCCAGGTCAATTATTCGCGCTAGGCATTGTGATCAAGTTGAATTGTTTCAGCTTATTGTGATGTAGCGAGACGTTAGGTAGTAGTACTCACGTTTGTGGAATCGGATGAACTGATGTGCCCAACTAAAAGTGGATTTGACATTTTGGAGGAAACGAAAAAAACAGAATTAAACTAGGGGCTTCGCCCCTGCGGCCTCCGGCCGCCAACCCCACCAAGGGGCTCCGCCCCCTGGACCCCCGGCTCGCTTCGCTCGCAAGATTG
>JAPYZR010001951.1:0-18874 GCA_030522945.1 Trichopria nigra
AAAAAAAAAAAAAAAAAAAAAAAAAAAAAAAAAAAAAAAAAAAAAAAAAAAAAAAAAAAAAAAAAAAAAAAAAAAAAAAAAAAAAAAAAAATAAAAAATTTATTTGACTATATAATTTTAATTACTAGCAATTAATTGAAAAATAATAATAATTTCATAATTAATAAAAATGAGAATAATAAATATTATTGAATGTACTCAAATTATTAATTATCCACTGTGCATTATAACTAAACGTGAAATTAACTAATAAGAAATAATTTCAAATACATATAAATATATATAATCATCGCAAAAAAAGTATACGTTACTTAATAAGTTACTCTGTTACTTTTTGAAACGTTTTTCATAACACAACGTATGTATATATTACATAAATGTATATCTCACAGGAATGTAATGACATCTGCAACGTTGCAATTTGCATAAAGAAGTTTCTTACTTTCGCTATGTATTTTTCAAATGTTTCATTATTGTCACGTTTCATTGTAACTTTTCTGTTATAGAACATTCACCGTTTCGAGAATTAATATGTATACGATATATAAAAAAAAAATTACAACATTATAACATTTTGAACCTCATGTATAAGTGATCAATGTTGCCAAAATAAGATAGAAAGTCCCAAAAATATATCAATAACCACACGTGAACATTTGAAATGTAACGTTTTATAGTAACATTTCGGAGGTGGGACATTCACCAAACGATTATGAGCTATAAACTTTGGAAAATTAAACGGATGCAATGAAACTTCACTCATTTGATCCCTCGTTGCCGCGTGATTTGTCACAACGAATCTGCAAAAATTGGTCGAAAATCGTCCAAATATTGATTTTTATAATTACCGCTAGGCGGTAAACTACTCTAAAAATTAAAGTGCGTTTCATCTCTATATATTGAAAACGTAAGTTACGAATTGGAACAAGAAAAATTCGTCCTTTGGTGTCACTAACTTCAACGCATATTAAATCGATTTAACCAATGCATTACGCAATAGGACTTTATATTATTCACGAATATATACAGTATATGAAATATCGTTTTCATTAATCGCATTAAAATAAATATGTAAATGTATGTTTGGATATAATCATTGAAAATAACGATTTTTTTCACAAATTCTCTCGTAAATTCTAAATTGTTCGGTTCGTGCTCTACCAATAATTTTTAATAATTTTTCAATTCAAATGCAATATACTTTTTTCTTCGTACTGCTTGTAATCTTGCCGTAGTTAATAGATAGTTTTCCAATAATACATTTTCATACGGGTACTGAGCGCCAAAATGCACATTAGGCAATGAACTGTAAAAGACGAATCTCTGTTCTGTAGGCGACGCAGTAAGAAGATTCCAGAGGGTGAGGTTTTTTAGTGGAAAATGGCGTAAGATTATTTTTTAAAATGGAAACTTATCACTTTTTATCGTTTATTCAGAAAAAAAAGATAGATTTAATAATTGATTGCAATTGCAATAATTTCATTGAATAATATCGTTAATGATAACAAAATTACTATAAAAAAAAAATGATAAAACTATAAGATATATAATTCAAACTGCAGTAAGAGAAAAGCTCGGTAACAAAATCACAATGTCAATAAGAGTTATATTTTCTAATCCTCTTAAAAGTATAGAGAATCGAATTTTCAACCTTTCAAACAAATTAGTTTCGATGAAGCTAACATATTTTGCGTAATCTCCCGAAGCATAAAGTCAAATCTTAATGAAATGAAAACTCGGAAAAAAATCCTAAAGTTACGGAGTTTGACACTTAATCGGTAAATTACAATCCTCTTTTAAAACTCTTAATATTTTCTATTTTTCGATTTCTTCAAAAGTTATAATCATGTTTGAAAAGACAACGGAAAATTTAAATGTGATCGATTATATTGAAAGAGAAATCTAGAAACGAGTAAATGTATACCTATATACATTTTACTTTCATAAATGTTCAATTTTAATCAAAGTTATATTTATGGAAAAAAAAGGCAATAACTTCCTATAAATCCGCCATTAGTTCAAGGTTTTCATCTACATATTATCGGAAATGTGAAATTACGAGAAATGCGACCACGATGAAACTCGCCAGGCACTATGTGAGAAGAGTAATGAATAGGAGGAGTTCCATTGCTGATCTAGCAGAATGGGCATATATATATATATATATATATACCCATTCCACGTTTGCCCACATGATCGACTTTTTCGATGCTCTTAACCCCAACTAGAACAAGGCGATAAACGGATCATTGACGATGATGTTTCCGATGCTATATGTATACCTACGTTCATCGTACATTTGCAAAAAAAAAAACATTTCTCATCTAGCTCACTTCGATGGCTCCGTTAATTATCGTCATTAAATCCCAGGGAATATATACATTTTTTCTTGCACGTAAAAGATTTTCACAGTACATTTGTCGTATACACTACACACATTTAATATTTTCGATAATGTGAAATTTTGCTGTAACTACAACAATTATGAATTCACAATTAATGATTGTTTTAATTATTAATATTTATTATTATTATTATTTTAGTATTATTATTTCGACTTTGTGCATATTTCAGTTTCTATACGACTAAAATTTTGTACCACGCAGTACCGTAACGAAAATACATTTTCTAAAGGGAAAATTTTAGAATTTTTAGTGATTAATTTAGGAGGAGTACAATTCCATAATCCAAAGAAGTTCGCTTCGCTTCAAACGATATTATTTCGCTTGTTTCAAAGGCGAGTATTCGCGTGTTCAAAGTGGAAGACTTATAACTTTTGAACCATGTGAACATAATTCACTAACAATATGTGAATTTTCGCCTGTGCAAATTTATGCAAGACGCAATAATTATATATGTAAGTTTAATTTTAAGTTTCAAATTGCATTTTCATCAAACGTAGTTATGTCAGAGACTCTCAAAGTGTAGCATTAATCTTTTAGAATGAAAGAGACATTTAACCTAATTATTATAGAAAACTAGTTGATGATAGTTTTCATCAATTAATCATCAGTTATCATATACGCATTTGGCAATTAAAAAATTACTCCCTACTTTTGCCGGAAAGTTGCATTTTAAATATGACGAAATAAAATGACCATGTGTTTTTCATCAAATGTCCGACATTTAAAAAAAAAATTCATATATTCATTTGATCATTTATTTTTCATACATTTTGCACTATAAAATACCATATAAAATAATTGTTCAAAATTTGCAGTTGAACAAAACAGTAGAAATCACAATCGACAAGAAATAATGTTACACTTCCCCATTTATAACTTTATTTTACGAATCGTTATTTCCCTTAAACACCTCGAAAAGTGAAGTCAAAACATAAATGCATATATATATATATACAAAATGATGGAAAATCAACGTAATTTATCAGACCAGAAATCGTACTGTTCTCTGCGAACGCTAATGAAGACTTTATAGGAGCGAAACTCGAGTCGCAAACACATTGTGCCAGGAGCTTTTGTGTATAGTTATTAATTCAGCTTATGACGTTTCTACCAGGTATATCATAGGAACGAGGGCAAAGTTCAGGAAGCTTCAATCGATGCAACATACCTACGATATTTATGAGGCGTATACATAGATTCATCAGACTGATTAACGGCAAAGAAGCTTTGGAAATAAAATCAAAACTTTGCTAATTTATATAGTCGAATATATTTGGACTAATATATATATATATACGTGATTTTCGGTCCTTTCCGAAGATGGAAAGTGGATAAAAAAATTCATGTCGCCATTAATGAGGACTTTTGCAATCGATGCTTTTTTATCAAAAAAAAAAAACATGAAGCAATAAGCAAATGAATTCAACCTGGAACTTAAGGGGGGCTGTCGCAGTTTCATGATATACGGCGACCCAGACCAACAGCACATTTTTCACTTGACTCCTTCGTTTCTTGACAAATTGTTGAATTTTTCGCAGAAAACCACCAACCTCTTAAGAACTCGTGTGTTGGTGCAAAATTTCGATATCGAATGATAAATCGAGCAAATTGTCATAATTTCGCTCACCAGGTTTTCTTGGCACTGTTCTGATTGAAACAGAAACGCAGAATGCAATATCCTGCCTGTAATTGTTTTTTAGCTTATACGACAGCTGGCGATGATAAAATGAAATGGTCAACTTAAAATCGCATATTTCTTCCGTGATCCGCGTAATTGAAAAAAAAAAAAATATATGAGCTTTCGAGAAGTTCTAGCGAGATTTTCAGTCGCTCGCTATGAAGAAAAGCTCGAGTAGCATCGGAGACGGTATCCTGTGATAAATTTAAAGTACCCTTATAGAAAATGCATCATTTTGTTAAATAAAACAGACTTCGGCGGTTTTATTCCCGGTACCCTGAAGAAAAATACGATCGAGTATCCGAGGAGATCCGAGGAAACATTTATCGAAATTATGGCAATAACAGCCCTTGATATTGTCGAATGAGAATTTGATTTTACAATGCCTTCTGTGGCATAGGCTTATAATCGTAACGTCAAGTTGAATTCTCATTTATTTGCTTTACTTCGATCTGTTCATCGTGAGTCGGTACATATAAATACAGAATAAGGGATGTTTTTTCCTTTTCGTTTTCTGCCTCGAAACTCAACGTTTCCAATTCAAAGAAGTTTTGAAATGCAAAATATTCTCGTTGATTTTCAGTTGTGCCTTCCGATATACTTTTCCCAAAACCTTATCATTTTGAAACATGACAAAAAAATAACTAAAGCCACTCCTGAATAACGATTTCCAGGCCATCACCGCGAGTTAGTCATATTTATGAAGTTGTAGAATGTGCGGCTTTACAATCCTTCAATAGGAAAAGTGGTACATTAACCCAACAAGCATAATTTTGACAATTATGTAACAATAATGTAACAATAATGTAACAGTTATGTAACAAGTAACATTTACGACAGTTTTACGTAACTGTTACTATAATGACTAAAATTTCTCGAGAAATTTCTGTAGCAATGGCCAAATCCCAAAGTGATACTCTACGGGGTGTGCAAAACGGAGCTACCTCGAGCATCCGTCGAATGATTTTTTGCGTCGTTTCATTGTTTTTTCATTGGAAAATTTTCACGTTTAAAATGTATTCCTTATAACAATATCGATACTTAAGTTTTATTCAAAGATTTTATATTTCATATTCATGCCGTATAAGGTTATCGTTCTTTTACAAGTTTTGCTGCGAAAACGTGAAATCGTCGAAAAAAGTCTTAAAAGTGTTTTGGAACTTTGACAATAAATTTTGTGCATTATCCTCGGGAGCATCGTAAAACGAAGTGGCGAGTATCCGCGTATAAGGTCGCCATATATACAAATGTAATTAATAATATAGCTACTTATTCCAATGCTTTGTTATATATACTTGGAAAAAGAAAGTCTTTATACAAAAGCCCACTTTTAGCGATATCCTAAAATGCTCTTTACACTGAAAATATTTGATATTCTTGGATATTATATTCGATGTTAACTCTGCATTCAATTTTCGGAATGGACTAAGTAGTTCGTGCATTCATCACTATAACTGAAATAAACGTTCCGTTTGTTCCATTTTTCTGAATTATTGTCCCCTAGGAGACGCGGATATATATACAAGAATCTTTTACGTCCAGAACCGAGGGACGCATGTGTAAATAATATGGTATTTGAAAAAATAATGGACTCAAAAAATGTCATATTTGGATTAGATAGTATTTTGTAGGCCGTAGTAGAGTTTTTTAAAAATCGATTTTTTTATTGGCTTTATCCATATATAATATATATATTTCTAATATATAACACGTAAAGTTTGCAAATCATGTATATTTTATATTGGTCTGATATACATAATCGATAATAATCGATAGATCGGATAAACGTGTAAATAAAATAATAAATATATATATACTGTACAGTATATATATATAATATTTTCTGTATTATACGTATAATACAGAAAATATTTTTCAGTCTTTTACGCAAATGTGTTTTACATCCAGTCGCTGTACCGAATATTTTCATGGACGGTTATGTAGGCATTTGGCAGGAAATTCAATTATACAACATTTTTGCACGACTTCGAAGTTTTGCGAAATGCATTTTCACGAATCCCCGCAAAACTAAGTAAAATTCAATTTATTTGTGAAAAATATTCAACGTGGAAATCCGAGTTACACAGATGCGTGTACTATCGTATCAATCGTACGGTTGACATCAATGCAGAATATGACAATTAACATTTAAAGTTTGACTTTACTCCATTTTTACGTTCATTATGATATGAACGTGGAAATTTGATGAAAAAAATATGGTAATACTTTAAATTGATCAAATTCAACATACACGCGTATCGTAATTATAAAAAATATTTGTTGTAATTGTGTGCTTAAAGGTAGTGTAAAATATTTTAGTCGACTATTATGCACGCTGGAAGTAAAGTAAAAAAGTCGTGCGTATAAAGTGAAAAAGTCATGTGTAAAGTACTTAAAACGAGGCATGGTTTAAAGTGTACTTTTACGCACGAGTTATTAGGAATCCTATTTTTTGAAGACTTTATAAAGTACTTTAAGCATTACCTTTACTCAACCAAATTCAAAAAATAGGATTCCTAATAACTCGTGCGTAAAAGTACACTTTAAACCCTTGTTAGGTAATATACTGTTTCGAAATTACAGTTTCAAGATATATTAAGTACAAAAAAAGTACAATTCGTTTTCTGAGTCCGTTTCAATAATTATTACTGGAGGATTATACTGGGCATAGAATATTCGTGATGCAATTAATCACTCTTTGCTCTTTAAATCAAACCATGCAATGTCCGCGTCTTCGTGCCTGTTGTCCTATTCGTATCCCATGCGACGTCTTGTCATCTGTAACAGATCCAATTACCTTTAATGACTATATACTATATATATACTATGACTATATATACTATATATACAACCTATATATTCATTTATAATATGAACGCAACTCTCGTCTGGCGAAATTCACCTGCTTTTAAATTTTCGATCAACTCATTTCTACGTTGTATTTTTTCGATGGGCGATAATCAAAAAATGTGTCGTCATAATTGCGTACCAAAGGCTTGCGTTGATCAATAAGTACTGCATTATATTTTTCAATTAAAAATGTCTCGTGAAATATATATAGAGGAATTAAAATTGCTGGGCTTCTTTGCTCGGCTTATCGCGACAAAGCATAATCAATGTTTCACCGACGGTGTACTCACGTACATACAAAAGAAATTGTACAAGCTGACCGATTACCGACACGTGAAAAGGTAAAGGTCAGAGAGAACGCCTAATGGAGTTCATGAAAGAAAATAAAAGAGTAGCTTGTATAATATAGCAGATTTTTTTTCGCTTGGCGCTTAATTATTAATTCCCCTATATACTTTCATTTTGTTTTGATCGTTTATTGCGCCAATATATATAGCGTTTTGTAAATTACTTTAATATATACAGAAACCAATTACAGTTTTCCTGAAATCGTCTGTTCACTCTGGGTTCCAAATTACAATGAAGACAAATTTTATGGATGATAAATTACCAAACAAAGAAAATGGCTGCCAAAGCTCTTCTAAATTTACCGCATCTTAATGCAGAAAACATTAAATGCACTTGACGACAAGCTTGATCCTACATCACGTTCATTTTGCACCGATGCGCTCTGTTAGTCGCACCTCTTTGAACCTCAAAGGGCGAACCTCGGGTAGTCCTCGCTCGTATTTTATGCTCATCTCTCTTTTTATACCTAGTGCTGCTTTTTATCTGCTATACCGCCATGTTTAAAGATGCGTATACAGCTGAAATGGGATTCTTCACACGAGCATGGGCTTTTTGTGTTTTAGATTCGCCACGAGGACTACTCGCTTAGTGGATTTTGCAAAAAGAAGCATTGCACACTTTTATTAGAGCTCGCGACTACAAATCTGGTAGTGCATAGAAAAATGCGCGTCGAAATTTGCGCTTATACCTACAAAGAAAAAAGTGCAAAGAGAACCCTCTGGTGACACACGACTCGTGCATATATATGTACATTCGAGGAAAGCCAGTCATTCATATTTCACGCTCGCGCTCGTATATAGTGTGCACCAAATTATGGCGATATTACCATCAGCACGGCTTTTAATATAACGTTGAAAGTTGGAAATACGAAGCACATAATAGAGTTGTACGGAAAAGCCAAGTAGTTTATGGTGCATCGACAATATTGATTACCCTAGAAATTAGTTTGGAAATCAGCTGAATGAGAAAACTTAGATAAATCCTGGTAGCCGTGTAGCCAATGGAAAATTGACAACTCGCAAACTTTACTCGTTATCGGAATGTAGATGTACACTTTTATCATAATGAAAGTAACGACGAACAGCTTAATATTCGTTAAGTTTATATTTATTATGAAACGATCGAACACGAATTGGAATAAATGGAAAAATTACAATTTTTCAAATTCCGATTCTTGATTCTTCGTTAAGAATGTAAATAAATTGTTTAGGGTCGAATGCTTATCTATTCTTAGCGGGGAATACAATTGTTTAAATATTTAGTATTGGAAAAGATTTAAAATGTCAGTTCAATTTTAACAATGTCAGACTAACCTTTCGATTTCAGAAACGTTGCTGCTGGAACGTTTCAGCATTCATGTAACATTCCAATTCTTTGCTCATGAATGTTTCTGTATCGTTCTGGCGAATGTCCTATCAAGAAAACGTTACACTGAAAAACGTTACATTTCCGAAGCGTATTATGTAAAATGTTTCATAAAGTAACAAAGTAACCGTTCAATTATAGTAATTTTGAAACGTAGCAGGAAGTACGAAACGTTTCCAAAGAGATTACATTGTAACCTTCTTGTGAAGTGTCAAACTTCCCTTGGTCGAATTGTAACGTTACGGGTGCCATTTTTATGAAACGTTACAATGACTTTTTATTGTAAACGTTTCAGATGTGTTTTGTTCATTCTATGCCACAATGGAACGTTTCAACAACAATAATGTAACGTTATTATAATGCAACACACATGTTTAGCAGGATGTTTTCAATATTCAGGAGATATTGCAACAATATTGCAGCGATGGAGAGATGGATATTCGCGGTAATATTACACTTCAGAAACGTTGCTGCAACATTACTGCCGTTTATCTCTCAGTCCCGTTATCGGAATATTGCAATATTTCTGCAATATTGTTGCAATGTTACTTGCCGTGCGGTTTTTCATGGATTTATTTCATCTGTTATTGATTTCAGTACAGATTAATATCCAGTAAAAATAGAATCGTATATACAAACCTACAGATGCATGTTGTCTAGCCTGTCGAAAGAAACCTTACATTTTACGAAGGATTCAAATCTTGTAATTCATTTCCACTGGATGTAAAGGCAGGGCAAATTTATGTTGAAAGAATACAAAGGAATTCAAAATTCAAATAGAATAATAGCTGCAATCGAGAATCCGTTTTGGTGAGTAAAAAATTCGATAAATCTCAATCCTTTTATGCTTGGAAACAACAATGGCTTTTTATAGAAAAAATGGAGAATAAGTTACTTTTATACACAAAAGAAAAATTTGTATTAAAAACTCTTCGTTTGTAATATAATCATGATAACTTTCCTTATTGCAATTATAAACTTCCAATAACTGGAATTCGTCGCATGAGGAAACAGATCGTCCTTTGGAAACTGGCTTGAAAAATCGGAAAATTAATTCTCGCGATGTCGATTATGCCGCGTGAAGTAATTCTAATACAAAGCACTTTGACGGGAAAGATATATTTATTTTAATAATGTTGCGAGTCGACTCGATAAACAGCTTTCGGGCGAACAGCCCTCGAGCTTCTGGTTTACTTTCCCACGCACAGTAAAGTCGATTTCCCCCTACTCTTGGATAATCCTTGAATTGAATAGATATCCATATCGTATAAACGTAGGAATGAGCGTTACACTAAACCTGTATAAATTGATTAAAACGGTATATATATATATATATATATATATATAAACGTGATTGAATATAGCTTTTGAATAAAAATGATGTTTCTTCTTTTTTTAAATGTGAAAGTCTTGCTATTAAAAATTGTTACTGTCAGCTTTTATGTAATTAAAAGTGGAGTGAGATATTTTCCTTTTAAAATTTTAAATTTAATCTCAACATTTCGAATGAGATAATTTAAAAATGTTTTCAACGTGCAGTGCGCAAAATTCGAGTTTTCGCACCGATCCTCCCTTATAAGATTGAGCACACAGTAAACATTGATAGTAAAGGTATTAAAAGAAATAGTACATTTCCAAGAATGATGCTTGTTTCGTAAATGTTACGTAGTTCTTACGTAAATGTTACGTAGTTGTAAATATAGTGCCTGCTGGGTTTTGTGTTTGTATTATATATGTACGAAAATGCAAGATCTAAACATCAGTTCAACTTTTTTCAAATCGATACTTATTTATTATTGAATATTTTTATTTTTTGTTTGTTTTGTTATACATACTGTTTAAGTAGAAAAAGTCACTCAGTGTACGAGGGGAGAAGGAATTTATTTTCTATAAGAACGTAATAAATAAAAAAAAAAACCAATACACTTATAAGTGATAAATCAAACACTCGTATTAGTGTAAGTGTTACTGTAATTTGTGACCTCGACTTAGTAACGTGAACCACCCAATGTTAAAATGGGACGCTTAATGCCGATAATCTTCGAACTTTACGCAGCGGCTTATACGATCCATTCGCAACATGCTTATGAGGTCGTATAAATTATACCGCACATTTACGACTTGATGAAACGACGCGTATTGCAGGTAATTAGATTGTTTGTTGTGTGGGTTATTTTGCATGCAGTAGCTTCACCGAAATGGATTGCTCGCTCATTTATAAGTCTCGCTCATGCCTTCTCGCTGTCATCGGGCGAAATTGTATATAGGATGCAGTATATAGGTTTGCTTCTATATAGATTACAACGAGGGACGTTGAACTCGGGTATACACAATTTGCGATCTGTCTAACTAAACTACAGAGTGATAACTGTTCACGCATCTCTTTATCATTATTATTTTTATTCGAGAATGCGTTGTTTTTTTTTTTTTTTTTTTTTTTATTAAATATATTTATTTGTCAAATTGTACGCCAATACTTTACACAATTTTTTTTCAAAATTGATTCATTTTTTTATAAACCTTGTATTTATTTATTTGTTAGTTTGTATACGACTATAAGGTGTACAATTGCATGGAACAATATTTTTTAAAAATTGGAACATTATTAAAATATAGTTCCGCCATGTTGGATCCGCCATTTTGAATTTCGTAAATATGACATCAGATTCGTAATCAGCGACCTCAAAAATCCCCGTATACAAATACTCATCAAAATATTTTGAAATTTTTCGTCCGCCATCTTTGATCCGTCATCTTGAATTTCGAAAAATTTAACGATATCAGGGACCTAGAAAATTGTAATAAACACATTTCCAGAAGAAATTTATGAATTGAAATCGGTATATATACGGAAAAATCGAAAATAGCATCAAATTTTCGGATTCAAGTCGCCATAATGGATGTCGCAATTTTGGAGATCTCCTCATTCAATTTTGATGCAAAATGTGTGATGAAAAAAATATTTTTTTAGTGAAAAAAATAGCTTTTTCTGTTAAATAATCAAACTTATGTATACTTCGAATAGCATATTTGAAAGTGAAATCAGATTACAAAGTTGAAAGCTAATATCATTTCAACTTCTCAACTTCAAGGTATTCTTCAACTTCACGTTATCAAAAAATCACAAAAAGCATTTTCTTCCGTAAATTGTAGATAGAATACGATGTGATATTTTTCATTCGTAAATAATATAATTTTCTATATGTCAATCCTCCATATTGGATCTGCCATTTTGAAATTTGAAAATCCGTTGCTAAATTTCGATTCAATTTAACAAAAAACATGGAAAAACGATACAAAATAAGGAATATTTTGAAGTTTTCATTAACGATAATCGTGAGAAAACTCGTTGTTTTTCCTCTTCTACGACCGCCATATTGAAGCCGCCATAATTGAGACCATCAAATGTATCAAAAATGACCGGGAAATTCAGAGGAAAAATTTCGCTGTCGATTTGCATCAGAATTTTTCGGCAAAAATAATTTGTCGAAATTTCTACTTTTCCGCCATTTTTTAAATGGTAAACAAATGGAGCCAACAGAAAAAATATTTCGGTATTTATTCAAATAAAATCTAGCATATTGATATGTTCTTCATGATATTTTTCGCTTTTCAATTTTGTAGATGAAGCTCGAAGAATTAAAAAATTCTGTATAATTTTGAGAGTTAATGGGTTATAAGTACACAATAATGGCCTCGTAGAAACAAACATTTCGTATTGAGAATGAAGATTAAAAAGTGTAAAATTGTATATAAACATAAAATATAATATAAATCATTTAATTATTTACTTCGCCAATGTTAGTTTTGAAAACTATTATTAAAACTAAACGAAAAATAAAAAAATCCTCTGTCTAATGAGATCTGGAACAGAATATTATTTTCATTATATGTTATTTTCATTTCTTCATCGTCAGTCTCTTATAAAAAGCAATAAATTGGAGAAATAGATTGAGTTTTGAAAAGATATGCAATTCAATGAAAAATATTGGAAGTATTCCATGAATTTTAAATTTCTTAAATTGTCTCGGTGCGCATGCGCACAGGCAGCAGGCCACAGGCAAGACAATCAATTGAAACGGATGACGCTTTTGACGATTGTTTATTCAAGTGCGACTGATCACCTTTTCACCGCAAGAATAAACTCTACGTAATGAATCGTAAGTTTCATAAATTGGAAAATATGTGTCATTATATGCTTATGACGTTGTCCGCAATATACAGAAGTCCGTAAGCGAATATGATCCATATAGAAATAAATCGTATAAATTAATAGTATAAAAAGAATAACACTTCAGATGTCAGCGGTTTTGAATTCGTAACGATGAATACAAGTGTTTCTGACATCCCATATAAAATATCCTAAACCTCGTTATATCAAAAGTTTTCTTTCTTTTTTTTATATTTTTAATCGTGTGTTTCTCTAAACATATATATATACATATATAATAGTACAATCTTTTGAGATGTTTCGTTATCGAGTTGAAAATATATACGCGCACAGTAATAACAATAAGAAATTCGAGAAAATATCGGAATGAAATTTCTAGATAGGTGATGTACTATTTCACGGATAGTGGGATATAACAAGCGGGAGCTTTTTTCGCTCAATTGCACAAGTCGTATACAGGGAGGGCTCTAATAATCGAAGTTACGTCATTTATTAGTGGATATTCCGCTTTCGGAATGCATTATTTCTATTAGTCTGTTAATTAGCGTGCACTGTTGCTGTAAGCGTAATGTGAATCGTGAATTCGGTGAATTAATTACGTGGATATTATTGGACGAACTAAATATTATTTATCGATGTACATACATTTGTAATTTATTATACCCACTATCACAGGTATGAATGGACGAACTTATTTTTCATCCGTCAATATCGCTATGTCAAGTTGCGTGAATTTCAGAATAAACAATAAGACGGGAAATCTCGCAATTTTAAAAATAAAATAATAAAATTTTAAAAATATTTTATTACCATGGTAGAAATTCTGTCCAATTTTACTAGAAACAAGCTATAGTTGCTGTCTAAAACTATTGTGTTCGTATAAACTGAGCAATAACTTGACAAAAATAAATGGACCAGTTTTTTGTTACAAAACTGCCCAAATATTACAATTGGATTTAAAGTGGCCACGATTTTGCCTAAATATTTTGCCTAATGAATGTTCAGTCAAATTATTCATAATTTCTACACAATAATTGTATCTAAGAAATATGCATTGTACATTGTACATTGTACATAAACTAGACAGTGAATAAGTATAATTTAGCCAAAAACTGACAATAATTAGGCGTAATTCAAGGATATCGATGAGGAAATAATTTTCCATAAAAAATATTAATACTTTTCTTAAATTGGCACATATATGTATGTATGTATATCCAAATTATGATAACGTCACAATACGCACCGGCACCGATGGGCGTAACCACCTGCAATTACATGAATGGGTTTCGATTTGCTCATTCCTATTGTATCAGCTATACCAGGGGTTTGCATAAATGCACAGAAATGAACGTAGCGGTATAGACGGGGTCAATTTTGAAATTATAATCATACTCTAATAATGCAAGAATATCAATTTAACGGCACAAAAATTAATTTTTTAATCTTGTATAGTGATCTTCAAGAAATGTGTAACATCCTTCATAATAAAGCTAATATAACTAATTGCCAAGAAACTTATAGATAAAGTTAAAATATAAGATTAAAAAATATTCAGCAACATATTTCGAAAATAACTTTGAAAACAATGTGGAAGCTTTCGCAATTATTAATTTCTTTTTTAACTCGAATACTATTCAATGCCTGCCCATTGTTCTAAATGCTATTTTTGAAATCTGAATAGTTTTCCGTTTACTGGGATAATACCACTATGTAGAACATATAAGCGTATACATAAATATACAATTGACAGAGACGAATTCGAAAGGTTTTCTCGTTTCGGTAAATTTCTGAATGCACATTCATCAGCTGTTAGGAAGTTCCAACAAACATTCGCAAAGTCGACTCAAAAGTCCGAAGAACAATTATGGAACTGATAAAAACTACGAAATCGAATTAAAAGTTTCGACCCGCGATTTCACAATCGCTTTAGACTTTAATGATCATATCGTCAAGAGGAAGATGTTGGGCCAAAATTCATTTGAAACTTTCAATATCACGTATGTATAATTCGTAAATCTTTAAAACATTTGAAGTAAAGGGAAGTGTACAGTCATGTTAAGAAATCAACTTTGAAATGGAAATCTGATTAAGAATTATGTTGAGTTTCTGAATAATGATACATTAATTGAAGTATAAATCTAATTAAAATATTCCATATCCAATAAAGGTAATAAAAAGTTGGTAATCATATATAAGAAACTATATAAAAATAGTATATATCTGTTCATTGGATTCTGGACGTTGATTACTGTTGGATTAATTGGACGTTGATTGTTCGCCCAAACGAGAATGGGAAGCGTGTGTTTCCAATCAAAGTATGTATATACGAACAATAGACGTCTAACATTGGACGTCCATTTTATATCGATTTTACGTCCATGAACGTATGGCCGTGAAATGGACGAAAGAATATTTACCATTATTTCCTTTTTAAAGATCATGCGAAAAAAGTTTGCAGGTTACAGATATAATTTTACATTTTTATATATTTCGACAATTCTTAATTATCGAACGTACTCCAATGTCATAATCCCATTTTTCACGTTGCGCTTTTTAAGGGTAATGCACTTCCATTTCATTTGATTAATGGTCATCATTCGTTTCAATTACCCTTGTGAAATCTATACTCTACATCTATATCGCTAATGCCCGATACTCGAGAGTAGCTTCGCGAAATGTTCCAAATGAGATTATTATAATCGTTATCGATTAACACACGACGCCATTAAAATGATCGTTCAAGAACCTGAAATAAGAATAATTTCGATCAAACAAAAAAAAAAAAAAATTCAATCCAACCTATAATATATCCGTTTCCCTCTATATACCTGAACACATTCGAAACGAGCGAGCTCTGGGTATCGTATTCGCTTTATCCCTCGTGCCAATTTCCAAACAAAACGAACTCCTCTGTCGCTAAAATTTTTTGTTTGACCATGCCTCATCGAACGTGTGCACCGAATGATATAACGCGTAGATATTTCGACAGAGCTTTTAGCGAGCACGGATACTTCTCGAAAGCTCCGGGCAGGGGGTAATTCGATTCACGTTCCATTTACCGGGCCATGCCAGCCAAGACTGAGCGAATCTGGCATCTCTTTACCACAGGAGCTACAATGTGTTGGTATTCTAGGTACGAGATGTCGGGAAAGATACTCGTAGAAAAAGAGAATGGGTGATACTTGGAGTGGAAGAAGATTGAGGGGTTGGGGGGTGAGAGCTACACTCAGCCTTAATAAGATCTACGGAACTGACGTAAGTGTATGTTTTAATCCATCTGTTCTTAATCGTTTGGCCGCAGGCACTTCCGTGAAGGTTGTTTGTTTAAAATGTTCGACATTTATCGCGACGCCGATAATCAATCCTAACTGTATATGTATATAGGGATTCAATTATTGTCGAAATCGACAAATAATTTTATCAAGGCAAAGAGGCGAGTGAGCAGCCATTCCATATCTCGGTCATTCGAATGAAAATCTCAACGTCCATTTTCAATAAAATATTGGAGAGGTGTCGGATGATTGATCATTGATTCAGTTGACAACTTAGCAATGTTTATTTCAAAATTGGTTTGTTATCGTTTCTTATCTATCTGGAGGAAATGATCATTCCAGATATACGGGGTTCTGTGATCGAAAGCTCTGAGTGGTCCCTTTTGTCGAGCTTTCAGTTGAAATATGTAATGATTGATGTGGTTATTCTAATTGGATTTGTGTGAGATGATTTCTAATTTTCGTTCATTAAGGAATATTCAAGCACTTAGTTGAGATGATGCACATCAAATTATCAAACGATTCAGTCAAATAGTGCAGTTTTGTCCAGATTTCGATGGTGAGTCAAGTGAATTCAGTTTATGTTACATAATAAATCAAAGACTTTGATTGAACGTAAATCCATGTTCGGTTTAAAATGATAATTCGAAAATCTACAATGACCAAATAATATAATTTCGAAACTGACCAATCAATGGAAAATACTCAATAATATTAATATTGATCGAGTGTTTTACAAAATCTTTCAATATTTCGAGCTATTACAAAAAAAAAAAATCACAAAAAAAAGTATAAAGTTACATTTTGTAGGAAAATTATAAACTGCCAACAATGTGCTCACCTTCAAGAGTTGAAAAGAAGCTACAATTTCAAAGGAAGGTTTCATTATAAATATACTTTTAAGTGAAAAAGTATAGTGTCGAGTTAAGGTTTCGAATAAGAGACGTTTTCAAATATTAATTTTCCAAACTTTTGGAGAGTAGTTACGTGAAACGCGTTGCTTCTATACGTATACCTCGGACTCGGCTTATATAAAAAAGTAATACTATGAATGGTCGTCACACCAGACGTCAGAAATGTCTCACTTCAAGTTTTACTCGACTGAACTTCTAATACTCGACAAATAATTTTTGTTCGTAGGTCAAATCTGTAACACTTGGTGCCTAATCGGAATTCAGAATTTAATTAAAACTGTTTGATAAATATTATACGTATGCATATTTTGAAGTTTTATATTTAATTTATAGAACGATGAGTGTTTTTTTTAGTAAAAAATTCTTAATTAAAACTTTTAAAGATAGCGTTTAAAAAACAAACCAATTTCATGATCGGTGATCTCAGAGACACTCAAATACCAAATTTTATGAAAATCGAAGAATTTTTTAAAAACAAGTTTGCCATATTTGATCCACCATTTTGAATTTTTAAATATCGATATTAACTTTGGTATGATTGATTCGAACGATTAGACTAGAACTTTTTTAAATTTACATAATTTGCCAGTCTTTTAATAACAATGGATTATTTCGACTGTATACATATGTATACTTAATCAAATGTAATCGCAGCACTCAATAATCAGTTCTTAAATTTCAATTTCCATGGTTATAACTGATAAATTAATATTTGCGTTTTTTCACATACCATTAGAAATCGTTTATCAATTAACGAGTTATGTTTCATCAATAATGGATCATAAATATCATTCACAATAAATTGAAATTTGAATTAAATTTTAAAATATATACGGTTTTGTTCGGATGTTGTTTAAACCGTATTTTTATGACAATTTTCAACTTTTTTGACTAAAATGAATTGAGAATAAAGGTCGGGCCAGCTAAATTGTTTTTTCACATAATATGACGCATGAATATAGATTGTTCATCAGTCTTTTATAACTTTTATAATTCAAAAATTGTAAAAATGACATTTTCATCTCACAATCAAAATTTCCTCCTCGGATGCCATATACTTCATATTTTATCATTTTGTAAAATGTATTAAATACGATCTATCCTGAATCTCGTCAAAATAACGTCAGCCTCGATCCGACAAGCGAATTAGTCGTCACTAAAATAAATGAAGCTGTCTTCCCTGCACTATGTCATTTTCGCAGTAAATGCATTAACTGTTAAGATCCTTGTTTTAGCGCTGTCGATCACTTATTTTCGCTACGGGTTTTTGTTGAAAGTTGACTTTTTTTTTTTAATGTAAAGTTGAGCTTACTTGTCTCTCAGAAAAATTTATATGCTACGATATAATTTTACATTTGACGTAAATTTAATAAAGTTATAAAGTTCAATTTGAAGTCCTTATTTTATCGGTTACTCCAATATAGATATCGAACGTAACAATACATTTATAGTAAAAGAAAATAGGAGGAATTACATGTTCAACATTGTTGGCTTTTACATTATTCATTAAGTCTAACTAAGTTTAACACACACACACACGCACTCATATAGGTGATTCTTCTAAAAGGAGAGAATCAGGGATATCTCGACTTCAGATTGGTCAATTTTAAAAAATCGATGACTGTTTGATTTTGTACACATTTTCGAATATTTAGAGTACTCATTTATCATTTTCCTCAATAAACTTTGAAAGATACAATTCTTTTAATTGTAGTACATTCATTTGTTTAAGATTGCCGATATCTCGGATTCTGAACGGTCAATTTAAAAAAAAACTAGGGGCTTCGCCCCTGCGGCCTTCGGCCGCCAACCCCACCGGGGGCTCCGCCCCCTGGACCCCTGGCGCGCTGTCGCGCGTAGCTCGCTTC
>JAPYZR010001952.1:0-28330 GCA_030522945.1 Trichopria nigra
TGTCAATTTTTGATTTTAAACCGTGCCTTGTGGGTCTCCCAAAGTTTCGAACTTTGGGCACCAGACGGCGCTACCGTGACACTTAACATAGCGAATACGACCAGAATGTTTTGCTTATTATTTGTTCATAACAAGAAAAAGTAGGAAAGTCGCACATCTTACCATCAAGTTTTCACTGACTTAAGAAATTAGCATTTTTTGTCGCGAAAGCTGGATCTAACTTGTACAAATCGCTGCTCGATTTCACTTTTGCATTTGCTCGCCACCTAGCGGTTAGTTTGAACTCTCTCTCACAACGTACAAGAAATAATTTCCATGACGAAACGTTACATTCGCAGTAATTTTGAAACGTTGCCGAAACATGTAGTTCGTAACGTTAAGATTAAATTGTAACGTCCTTATGACGAGTCAAACGTTCTCGGTCGAATTGTAACGTTACGGATACCATTTTTATGAAACGTTACAATATGCACCAGCGGAACGTTCCAGAAAAATTAAGGTACCGTTACTGTATCGTTACATTTTTATTAACAAATGGATATAACGTAACGTTTCAGAAAGGTTACATAATATTTTTTTTTGCGTGTTGTAATTCTCCATCAGAATATACTTATTACGGAAAAAAAATTTGAGAACGCATAATTCATATTGGAGATTTACTCCAATTTTCGAGACCAACTTCCGTCTTTTTGGTCCATTGAATGTATACACCCATGATGTACATACGATATAATAAATTTAATCGTTTTGATCGCGGTGGCTTTAGGAACGGAAAGTTGTATTTCGGAGTATTACACAAATATCCCAGTTATTCCTTTATGCGTTCCCAAAATCAGCAGCGATCGAATACTTTTTGTTCGTGCGCATGCGTATAAACTTTTGGAACGCTTGTAGAAAACATTGTGCGTTCCTAAAGTTCGCGAGTAGAATCAGTATATGACGAGTGCATTTCTCGTATAAAATTGTTTACGTCAAATAAAAAGTCTATAAAGTATAAAAATATTTCCGTTATAAAAATATATGGTTACGTATACATATATATTGAACGGTCGTCGCTCTGTATATACAAGCTTTCGAATCGTAAATACTTATAAAGATCCAGCGAATGGTTTGCAGCCGGTATAATTCTGCGAGGAAACGGTGTAACGAACGCGGTGTTGACATCTGCATTTTTCTGGGCAAGGAAATTCCAAAGCGGCATCCAGCATGACACCGTGAAACCGTAGTGGCAGAGGGAGAGATCCGACAGCTGTCCCGGGTTCCGCAATGCATTCGGTCTTCTTCGGGTTGGCTCGCGACGTCGTCCTCGTCGACGGATGGTGCGGGCGGGTGGACGACGACGTCGAGCGCCGTGCCGCCGTTTGCCATGCCGCGCATACCATCGCGTAACGCCGCAACGTGTCCGCGAGTAGAGCTCTATCCTCCTCGGTGGGAAACGGTGTGCGCGGGAGGGTGGAGGGGCTGGGACGAAACGCACGACGCGCGAACGAGAAGAAAGGGAGAGAGAGAAGCAAAGGTTGGCAGGCAGGCAGCTGGCAGGGAAGCCTCGTGAGCACGTCGGCCTAAAGCAGGCACATAAGCTCCTCTCGTGTCGCCGCGAACGAACGGCCGTGCGCGCTGCTCTCTGTTCGTTTGTGCGTACATACATATATCTATATCTATATACACACATTACGTTATATATCGTTATATATCGGTACGCGAATTCGGACGTTTTTCCGACTCTTCGAATGAAGCTACTGGCGACAAGGGCTGATCTTGGGGTGGACAGGAGTCAGTGAAGTTGCTTGGTGGTGCTCAACGAGAGTGTCAAACCCCTTCAGACCGGAAAAAGGTGAGGCGACGTCGCCCCGCGGAGAAAGCCCGCGGAATTCCGTTTGTGTTCCGCGCGCACGAGTATATATACACATACACTCCTCGTCTCTCCGGCCGGCGGAGTTTCGATCGCGCAGAAAATGTATATACCAATGCATGTATTTGTGTATGTATACGAAACGGAGCGCCGACCGCCACGAAGGAATGCGCCTCGCTCTCCTATATACTCCCGCCTCCCTCTCCTTTTTTCGCGCCGCGCCGCATTCCTCTATCGATTCGCGCCGAGGACGGACGTGATAACCGCCGGATGATGTTGGGCCGCCTCCTCCCACTCCCCCTCCTCCTCCTACGACGACGACGACGACGACGGCGAAATTCACCTCCGGCAGGAGATACGAGATAGGACACGGCACGCGGCTTTTTAAACCGTCGCCCGCGCCGTGCCAGGGAATGCCGGGGGAGAGCGCGCGCGAATGCGATGGAATTCGGTGGATATATACGGTGGAATTACATTCCCATTGCTCCGGGAAAACAGGAAAATAGTTTTCACAGCGGTCGTCGCCTTTCTTCGATACCGGCTTCGCTTCAGATTCGACCGGCTGACGAAACGAAAGGATCGTCATTGAAGGAGAATGAAGCCGTGTCCAATTAGGGTGCACCAGTTTGCAAAGATTGAACGTTACACGAATTCCTTCGAGGAATTCAAGATTGACATTCTTAGCCGTAAACTACCCCGTACGTATACAAGGAGATCCTCACATTTGCACGATCCCTATAGGAGCTGCAGAGAGGTACACCTTGTCATTGTTCCACACTTCACCCGCGGAGATGTTCTATGTGGCTTTAGGAACCTGTACAATGGGGATACCTTCCTTAAGTGTCCCATTCCGTATTCTTGCGAGTCTATGGGACCATGCCTTCAAGTTTTGTCTTCTTCCCATTCCATTATCGGCGGACTTGTTCTTAACCATACCCTGGTACAAATCGAAGTGTACGCGGAAGTGTACACTGGTCCAAATTACAGTTATGGTACATCTTAGATACACTTGAACAGCGTTTGGGATGTACTTTGGGTACCCAGTACATTTCCCTTTCGTTCAAATTTTCACCGGGGTAAATACCTAATGATCCGTCTATTCAGTCATCATTCAATCTGGAGACTTTACGCGTGTATTTTACGTCTATGGTAAGTGTTTACATTTGCGAAGGCCTCTTGATGGATCGGAATCAGGGTTCTCAACATATGACGTAGTATACTATTTGGTAAAAGTTTTGGTAAAGGTTTTCAACTAGCAATAATCGCACCTGGCATTCATTGTCCGAAACGAATGTAAACCCTAAAGACGAAGTAATTTCGGGCCTAAAAGGGATATTTGAAATCTTCTTAAAAGTCGAATTCGAAATCTTGCAGTTTGGGTCTGAATCCTATTTCGACCTTGTTGGTGGTCTCCTTGTGTTTATTTGTACTCACATTAGTTCACCCCCTTTACGTTCCTAAAATGATCGGTACCAAAATAATTTCCGTTGGTGGGTCTGTAGGTCTAAGGGAAAAAAGACTTAAAATTGTAATTACTTAATAGACGTAGACGTAAGGACTGGACCTGTATGTCTTCAGGTTATTTCTCTTTTTGACTCTAAATCGTTTCAGGGCTTTTTCCGGTTTTTAACCAAATCTCGAATTGGCATTGAAGGATTTTCGTTTACTGCAATCAAACTTTGTTTAACTAATTCGAGATAAGGAATACCTCTCTCGCTAGCGTTCATTTGCATATTTTGAAGTGCCCTATTTGGGTGTCTTCCAGATAGTCAACCCGTGACGCAATTTGATAGTACCGAACGAGATTGGTTCTCTCCCATCGAATCCAAATAATTCTACTGGATTCCGGTACTGTTATTTACCACCCGTCAGGTGGTTTTGGTAGGTTTATTTTTGGGTGCGGGTCAAATTTCCTAAAGATCAATGTTGTTACCAGTTAAAACTCCTAATATTTATGTTCCTAATGTTCAGATTTACGAGCCTCCAATTATCCTAATGCAAAAATTATTAAGATTCATAATTCCTAAAGATAATTTTCATAACTACCAAAACCCCTAACACAGAAGTTACGAATGGTAAAAGTTCCTAACGTCGAAATTACGAATGGGCAAAATTCCTAAGATTACTTGGAGTCCCACAGATAATACGACTTTATATGTATATGTAACTTCAGCGTTAGGGGGTTTGGCCTTTCATATGTTTAGCGTTTAGAAATTTTGGTCGTTATGAAAATTATCTTTAGAAATTATGAACCTTAGTGATTTTTGGTGCATTTGGATAATTGGACGCTCGTAAATCTGAACATTAGGAACACAAAAAATAAGAATTTTAATTGGTAGGAATTTTGATCTTTAGGAAATTGGACCCGCACCCCTTTTTTTCCATATTCTTTGATACATTACGTGTACATAACGTAAAAGGTTGCATTAGTCCTAATGAAGGCCCACAAGATACCGAAACGGTGAAAATTTCTTTTTTATTTTACACAACACTCAAGTATGAAATCTTTAGAAACCGCGACCGACCAAATAAAGAAAGAGAGAGAGAGAGGATTAATTTCAATTGTATTAGATTCAACAAATCGCAAAGTTTTTATTACAGAGAGTAGTGACACTGACTCATTGAATGAAAAGGCCGGTTGAGGCTTGGTCGCTGAAAGTTGATAAAAATGTCCATTTTAAACGAACCCTAAAGTCCTCAGAATTCTATAGCGTCAATTTCACATCGATAAATTGGGAACGTCCTGGAATGAAACGATTTGCAATCCTCAAAAGTCATGATGTCTTGGTCACGAGTTTTACGAAAACCAAATTTAAGGGCCCTCTTTATCAGGGGGTGGCAAGAATATTCCCTTCAGAATCCTATTGAAACTTCGGCTAGTACTCGTATACTATGAATGGTAAACTGTCACAATTAAGGATCATATCATTGTTGGTAGTGGTATGAGGCAATTGAAATTCGAAACAGAGCCCACGTTAATTGAAGGGACACATTTTGGTTCCCAAACGAGTTACAGTCGCAATGAGGATGAGAAAAATACTCTTGTGTACGGTACATCTATTGTCCTTCACTTCCCTAGTATTGTCCTTCAGTTCCTCATCTTCCTTATTTATAAGCTTAGGAGTTCTTCGTTCGTCTATATTCGTTGGTAACACTTATCAATTTGCGCAGTAATAAGTATTCTTGAATAATATTAGACGATGACAGTATATTTATTTATTACTTCGACCCGTAACCAGAGGTTGGGATCGAAGTATTGAATTTGGTCATCCGAAAAAAAAATGACACCCACTTTTTTCATGAAATCCCCACGTTTCAGACCATTCTGAGTCCAAAACTGCAATAAAAAATGTTCCGGTATCTTGTACGTACGTTACTACGCGGCATAGCGCTCAAACTAAAATAGGTAAGTAGGTATCAAAAATGTGTTTGGTGAAAAGTTGTATTTTGGTCCAACTTAGAACTGATTAGATTTTGGGATATATCCAAGCGAAAATGGTGGGGGGACGGACGAACGAATCAACAGAATTCTTCAACAAATTGAAATCAACTATTCTTTCACAAATTGTTTTTGGATATGCCCTGACCTAACTTAGAACTGATTAGATTTTGAAATTTATCCAATAATTACCTTCGGAAAGACTACGACACCTGAAAAAAATATATATGGTATCTTACGTATTTTGGGTCGCTGATTACGAATATGATAATAGAAATTGGCGGTCGGCCATATTTTAGATATTTTGAAAAATACTGATCTGACGAAAAAATGTAGAGCATGAAATTGTCTACAAAGGGGTTGGCGACCGAAGGCCGCAGGGGCGAAAACCCTAGTTCTATTTGCAAAGAAGGAACTATGAATTCCAACCTTTATCCTTTTTCAAAAGTGAAATATAGTAAATTTGAAGAGTATAGTTATTTGTTACAATCTAAGTAGTTCTTAGCCATGCCTTCTTAACGATGAAGTTATTCATTACATAGATTTTAAGGAAGGATAATAAATCTGGACCTAAGACTTAAACGCACTGGAATCTAGGGACTTTTAAGAATCAGAAAGTATAGATAAAATATCGAAACTCGTCCATTGCTTTCAAGGTCAGTTTTGTTGTTATGAATTATCGATAGTTATTCTTTTGCTTCTTTCACCAATTCTTAATGCTATATATTCTTAAAAGTAACAATAAAAGGAAACGTTTTGAAGAGGATTCTTAAGGCTCAAGACAATAAAACTATAATATAGAACATTAAATTTACTGGAACTGTAGAAGATTAAAGAATGACAAAATATTATCAATTTTGAATCTTTTACATTATAGTTTTGCAGAAATAAAAGTTCTTTTGAAACTAATTTTAGAACTAGAATCGCCCTATATATACTCAACGATTTTACAATTTATTATTTAGAAATTTTGTATGTTCTTTGGTAAATCATTATCGGATTTGTATGCTTTTTTGAAAGGCATTCATCAAGGCATTGCGAATTGCATAAAATACCACAGAGATTCCAACACGTATCAGTCGATCTTAAACGATAGACTTTTTGCTATAAATCTTACTTTTCATTTTACATCTTCATTCCTTGACGGAGGCTAATAAATTTTTTATTATGAACTTCAATTTTCTGAAAAACTGTTCATTTTTGAGACTGTTAGTTTCTACTATATGTGTTTTTTTAAGATCGTATTTCATTTATTTTTCACCGCAGACAAATAATAACAACGAAGTTCGATTTTATTGAAAATTATTAGCTGACAGTCGTTAAAATTAATGTATTGTTCAGCTGAAAATAGATGGCCCCTGTGCAATATTGAATTCTTATAGTTCAGGGGCCTTTTCAATGTAAGCTTCTATTTTTTGGATCTGACGTTTTTTTTTGCCACATTTCGTACGGAGTTCTTTAATGACATAAAAACATCGAATAAATTCATCACTCTGTAGCATACATATATATATGCACGATCGATTTTCATTTTGCTTTTACTGACTAATTGGATTAATTTCTTTGTCAGTGGGTTTACAGTCGACCATGTGCCCTAATTTTTCATTTCAGCAGACTCAATTAATATTAATAACTGACAACTCTTTTTTAAGGTTCATTCTATTAATATTTGTCATTGTACGTTTGGTGTTCTGAAGAACCATTAGAACGAAATTTTGACATGTCATAATTACACTGTAATACACTATACGTTGTGACATAAATACGATCTTTCCCTAGAATATATATTTTTTTGTGGTCTGCAATTTTCTGGTAATATGAGATGAATCAATTATCTCACCATATCCCTATCATTTATTAATCCCCTAAGTACAATTAATTAAACCATTAATTACCTTATTAAAATCCACGTAAATTTGTTTGCGTAACAATTAAATATGCAAGTATGATATTTCACTATTTGATTCTCATTCTTTTCTAATTAATTATTCGAAAAAGAAGCAATCACGTAAATTATTGAAAGGAAAAAATGTTGTTGTAGCACATTTCAGTAAAAATAAAAATCAAGCCATTGTTTCATTTTCAAGTTAAATTTCCTGAATGCGATGTTAAAATTACTGACTGTGACAATTGTCAAAACCTAGTAATTTAGACATAGTAGCAATCC
The DNA here is from genome assembly GCA_030522945.1 of Trichopria nigra. NCBI lineage: Eukaryota > Metazoa > Arthropoda > Insecta > Hymenoptera > Diapriidae > Trichopria > Trichopria nigra. The sequence goes on from JAPYZR010001952.1 coordinate 7,459, forward strand.
TTTCACTGCCAAGTGTGCCCCACATATATGGAGCGCGTCTTTCCTAGAATCACAAAATAATTAAAACCCCGGCTTCAGGAATTTTTATATCCCATCCCTCTCGGCATCAAACGATACTAGTAATAAAGTAATTAACTGAGTGCTTGCTCCGCGTTTCATTTCCTAATTGAGTGCTCGAATTTGATATTAAATGCTATGAAATATTTTTCTAGGGACATTTATACAAATGCACATAGCTATAGGATGATCTTTTATGGCCGAATTGGATAAAACATAATTATCAACGTTTTAAAATAAGATGTAGTTTTGAAAATCGAAGGCAAACCATTCTGCCAAAAAAAAAAAAAAAAAACATTTATAGTAATGAATTAAACAAAATATATCAAATTCTAATATTTTTAAAAACGTAAAATAAAATAATGTTCAATTCAATATAATGAATAAGAATTTTACGAGTCATTAACAATTACAAAACGAATATACCAAATAATAATAAAATACAATCAAACAATGAACGAATGTAAAGCATAGCTTTGAAGGGTATGTTGAAGATAATTTAAATTTTCTTAAAACGTTTTGCCTTAGAAATGAAATTAGTTAGAACTTAACGTGTGATCGAAAGAAAGTTGGTATCGTAATAATCTGCGGTACTGGAGAAGAGAAAATATAGTTTTATTGCAGTGAAAGAAATTTTCACAAATTTCCTACATCACTTGAACGACGATCTAGATCATCTTACTCCATTGTTACCGCCGGTCAAATGGTACATAACAACGGAGAAAATAAGAAAGATTTGTTTCTTTCTTTTTTTAAGCATACAAAAGTGATAATATATTATTAACAAATTGTTAAAATTAGAGGTACCTAATATATTTGAAATATAGCCATACAATGATTTAAATATATTTCTTAGAGGTATCTCGAATTAGATTTATTAATCTGTTTTACCGATCGGATTTTCAGTACAGATTTGTAACTGATAATTTTCCCTACAATTGTTTCATGTAAAATAAATTTTATTTATTAGGTCCTCTTATAATGAATGATTAAGATCGCAATGCCAAAAATAATCTTTTCATGTAATACATTTTCTATAATATATATTTAAAATTTAATACGAAGCCACCGGTAAAACAGTTCAAAAAAGAAAATTCCAGTAGTTTGAATTATACATGCGTTTTAGACGCACCCGGATTTGTTATAAAACTAAATTTCTGTAACAAAACAAAGTTTTCGTTATTTTTATTGTATTTGCTGTTCAGTTTCATGAAATATTCAGAATTTTTGTTTGTGTTTACAGTTATATAGTATGCTTTTTAATTTATTTAATTCAGACTATCAAATTTTGATGTTAGACTGGTCGGTAACAATACTTTTTGCAACACTGTGCAGAATGTTCGTACTTTCCGCACGAAAATATGGGCGGAAAATAATAAGTTTTAGAAACCTGCGGTAATGATTATTACCACACGGCCAAATAACTTGGAAAAGCATAGGAACCGCCCCAGGTGGAAATTTGTCTAGGCAATCCTACAGTTTATAGCTAGCACTCTGCTAGAAAGAGCACGGTTTGCCAGTATTGCAAATCTAGCTGGGCGCTAGGTCGCATTTTATCTCGGTGCTAGCCAGAACTATGTGGGATGGCTACTTTAGAAACATAATTGTCATGAGACAGTCTTTCATCAAGGCGATAGGTGGAACTATCCTCGGTGAATATAGTATATAGGTATCCCTTTATGAAAGAATTATTTTTTAAATTTCATAGTTTGCAAGCCGCATCAAGAATTGATATAAGGATATGTATATTTATATTTAATATACCCTGGTAGAAATCTGTCCAGTTTTCTGTTACACAGCCCAGTTCTCCTATACCTTTAACATGGGGAAAACGCAAACTGGACAGAAGCTAGCCAAAAACTGGACTTATTTTCTACTAGGCTATATATATATACTACATCTTTGTATTGTATTTTGTGCACACTAAGACTGTTCATATTTGGTAGTGTAAGAGAATATTTTATAGCTAGGAATTAGAGCAATCCGCTAGCCAATGGACTTAATAGACTTGCTAGCTAGGCGCTAACTTCACCAACCGTTACCACCCAGTCTAGCACCTAGCTAGTCATCCATCAAAGTGCGTAGACAGAAGCTGCGAAAACTAGATAGCTCCCGGCTAGTGTCTAGTCCAAATTATTTTTGCCTCTTTATGCTCTATTTACTTTTAGGAATACATTATCCTATATCGGCAGAGCCCCCCGTGCCCCACCCCCTTTCCCATCCACCCAACCATTGCATTATCGAAATAATTTTGTACTATATTTGTATTGTATGATAATATTCAACCACTATGGTACCAACTTTCCACACTTTTTCAAAACAATATAGTATATATATATATATATATATGATATCATTATGACATCTTTTAATAGTGGTGTAACGGAAAGAAATAAAGACGTTATTGCCCGAGGTGTATACAGAGTAGTGCACACCTGGACCGAAGATTACCGCAAATGTGTGTAATCTTGAACATCTGCTATAAACTTATTCTTCGAAACTGCATCGCAGGATATTTGAATTATAATAATTCTATATAAAATTGATTAATACTGAGCAGAAAAATATCCATTTATTATAATTCTAGCGTACTTCATTTTAAAATAATGTTTTTACCGGGTGTTTTAACAGAACTGAAGTATGTTTTCGATTCTTATCAGTCTGTGTATATGAATCATTTTGCGTAGCGGATATCTGAAGGTTTCAAAATGAGTCGTCGTGCGGCTTGCTTTAGAATTGTATTGCCGTTGGAAATTGTGTTTATTTTTGCAATTCATTGAGAAATGTTTTGTTACGATTTTGATTTGTCTTTTCTTCGGATTTTTGTTTTCCAACCTTTCTCGAGTAAAAGTTATCTTCAAAATTCCATTTTTCAAAGTTTTCTTTATTATTTTATTATATATACCACCATATTATGTGTTATTCAATCGAAAAATCCTATAAACGTATAATTTTACCGCGATCTCTTATAATTTATTATTAATCCTTTAACATATAAATCGCTTATTTTATATTTTCTTTATCCCGTATCTACATTCATATTTCACTTATTTCGTATTTTCTTTCGTTAATCATATTTTTCATTTTATCATATTCACAATTTTGTTTGCAAGGCAATTCGAATGCTATTCAAAGAAAAATGTACAGTTTCTCAATTTTTCACCAATATGTTTCAAATCTTTGTTAAGTTTTTGCCTCATTTCATAAAAATGAAAATTGACATAATAAAAAATAAAAATTTAGAATAATAAATCCAAATTTCGATGTAAGGACCGTCTTGCTCTCTACATGTTTTTGTGGTGAAATTTCAGTGTAAGATTTGATGGACGTACTATACTATATAGTTGACACAATCATTTCTATGGTTGACACAATCATTTCTATAGTTGAGACAATCGTTTCTATATGGTTGAGACAATCGTATCTTTGGTTGCTCCAAAAGACCCTCTCTCTGATTTTCCGACAAATATTGTTAACTTAAGATTTCGAGGCGCGACTTCTTATTTTATTCTATTATTAATATTCTTTATGTGCACTTGCTTGATATATATTCGATAATGTGTTTTCATAATTAGTCTCGATAATGACACTCCTCACTTTCGAAATACCGAAAAGATAAAAGTCACATGGTTACGTTAATATTTTATTAGCCCGGATCATCGGCATTTGCAATAATTGTGGAAACGAGTTCTTGCATTGTTAAGTACTAAAAGTACTTGAAGCCTTATCTATTATTCGCTTTATGCGTTATTCCTTGAAACATAGGTAATGTAGGTGGAAAGTTATCTTTTTGTCGTTTATGTTAGCGCACATGTAACTGTTTGGATATAAAAAAAAAATACTTTTGAAATGGAATTTTGTATATATGTGCAATCTGTATATGGTTGAATTATCCCTATATCAGTAGAAATAATACCACCTATTTCACCCTTAGAAATCATAACGTTCTTCGTCTCTTTCTCCCGTACTGAATAAAGACAGATGATGTACAGCCAATTTCGAGAGAGATTAAAATGTGAATTTCAAATGAAATAGGGTGACTAGTTAAACTACAACGTTGACAGCTGTGTATTTTATATTACATTCGCGCGCGCGCACACACACACACACACACACACACACACACATACGCACACACATCATTTTTATATTATTTTATACAATTTTATAATAAAATAATCACGAAATAATTGCATATAGTATTATAAAAAGTAACATGGTCTTGCAAACATGAGATTTAGTTTACGAATTTAGTTTATGAACTGAATAAAATATAATTTCAATATAATTTTTAAATAAAAAAAAGCACACATATATATAATTACTTACAAAAAGTTTATAGTTTAATATTTTTGTTTATCAATCCAATTCTAGTTTTCGGTTATTTTGTCAAAGCTAAAAAAAAATTGCTTTTGCGTAAAGCTTATATAAGGTGAATAGCGAAACAGGTCACAGAAAATGCGATCAGCCTTGTTCAAATTATAATCTTTGATAGATGGAAGGATTAGGAGGATGTAACCTTCCAACAAAACGAAACGGCCCAGGGGTCCACTGATGCCTAGCCCCTCATAAGGGATTGGCGGCCATATGCCGCAGGGGGGACGCTACTATATTTCAAACGATGCGTATAATTACAAAGGTATATATGACACGAGTCGCTATTTTGCCAGTCGCCCCGATTATCATTATCAAAGTTATCATAATTTTCGGAAATTATTATTGAGTATTGAGTTAAATTAACAAAACAATGTTATATTAAAATGTTACTTGTATATACCTGATGAATAATTGAGTTATTCTTTGAATCCATGATTTTTACTGTCCAGAAGAAATAATACAAATACATCCAAAATTGGTTTGTTGTAATTATTATGACATTCAAAAATTATAGCCTAGAGGCGGTGCAATCCTATTTTCGATCGTTTTAAAGTCCTCATCAGAGTTTTATTTAAAAACGTAAATATTTCTGACAATTTGTAAAAAAGAAAAATGTAAAAATTTTTTTCAAACGTTAAATTTTTACCTTGTATTAATTAAAAATTGAAATTAATAATTCCTTTACAATTACACATTTATATGCATTCAAAGATGTGCTCATACATATTACACATATAATCAGTGAAATACAGTCCACTAAATTAATCAGTGAAATACACATTTCGTCCTCTCATATAAACTTTTACATGATTTAAAAGTTCTGCGTCAGCTGCTTAAATCAGTGATTAATGACTTTCACTATTTGCATCAGTGACCCACATATTTAACTGATTGTATATCAGTGAAATTAGCTTTAAAATCAGCTATAATTTTTTCACTGGAAATTTCAGCGGAATTTCCAGTGATTTTTATTTAGAGAGTGATTCTTCAAATACGAAATTTCATTCCAAACAAATTACTATTAAACACCAAAAGCATTTAGAATTTTCAGTACCGAATAAAACTGCAATAACTAAATATATAGAGTCATTTATTCTATAGGTACGTACACTAAACCTTCAGTCTCCAATTAGATCTAGTTTTCAGATATCGATTTTTCCAACTTTATGACGGCACGTAAATACCCCTTAACGAGGATGCATTTAGACTAACTTTCGAGATTCAAAACGGCTACGAATAGCATTTTTAAAGTATATAGAGCAGTGTAATAAACATTGTACAATTAATGTAATAAGATAATAAAACTTGACACATTTTCCGTTGCCTTGCATATGATATTTCAAACTGTTCGACATAATTTAACTCCGCACGCGTGAGTAATCGTGTTAAAATGCGTGTCACAATACGTTATACTTGGTAGTAACCGCCGAAAGAATTAGAATGAAGGGAAAAGCGCGTGGCCCTCGAACAAATGGCGACCACATGGATCTCATGTATTACAAATTACATAAACTATACCATGAGTCTTTCAAAATTGGTACGAGAAAATGCGATTGAGGAACCTATACAAAATATTATAGGCTTATATTCAATACGAGATTTATTCGATATTTTTCTCGTATTAATTCTTAACCAAATTTCGAAAATGTTTTTGTCATTATATATATTGTCATTGTATATTGAATGATGAAGTTATGGATATATATTAACTCCTAGTGGAAATTTGTCTAGGCAATCCTAGGTTATAGCTGGCGCCCTATACTAGTAAGAGCACGGCTTGCTAGTATTGCAAATCTATCTGGGCGCTATAGGTCGCATTTTATCTCGGTGCTAGCCAGAACTATGTGGGATGGCTACTTTAGGAACCTAGTTGTCACTAGACAGTCTTTCATCATGGCGCTAGCCTGGGCGACTAACTAGATAACCCAATCAGGAGCTAGATAGCATTCAAGCAAGGAGCTAGCTAGGCCTACCTAGGAAGGCTAGATGGAATTTCCCTCTAGGCGCTGGATAGGATTACATATATGGGACACGAATATGATAAATGTAATCAAGTCATCCAATTAGCTAACTGCAAAGTTTAAAGAAATTCACGGAGATAGCTAACCATAATATAATACTTTTCGACTTGAAATTACGTTTTTCTCTTATTATAGAAATTGGTTTCTATTTGGTACATAAGAGAACTCTCTGGTTCGATCAAACGCGATATTACGCTATTATTTAAGCAACATGCGGTTCACATATTGTTGACGTATACACCAAACGTCTTTGATTATTTTTTCTTTCCAGCTTCCATGTCTTTGTTTTTCATTCGAAAATCGGCGTGTAGAATACATTAGATACATTATATGTGTCGTTTTTTCCAAAATTCAACTGTATCTGTGCAAATTGTTGGAGTGGACGTGGAGATGATTTCAAGATGCCATACAATTTTACAGGTTTTAGCAAGTGGTTATGCAGTAAATGTTGTCAAATTTAAAGAATACTGTGAAATCACTGCAAGGCGAATAGTGGAGTTGTTGTATCCATGGTATAAAATGCCAACATCAGTTTATAAGGTGTTAAAAATCGTAGAATGGGCACCACTTCCTATTGGGTAATTGTCAGAAGAGGCACAAGAATCGAGGAATAAGGATATCAAGGCATACAGAGAAAATTTCGCCCGAAAAACTTCTCGAATTAATAATCTGATAGACATCTTTATAACAGAATGTTAGTTTCCTCGGATCCGATTATTAGTGAATTTAATAATACTAAGCCGAAATCAGGCAAGACATTGTCGTCAGATGCGCTAAAATTGTTAGATAGTCCGATCATTGAGCGTAACAATGTATCATTGGAAATGTTTGAAAATGATGATGAAGCGATAGCGTTGACAGCGAATAAAAATTGACGTCATGCTCTTAGATTATGTCTTTTTACTTAAATTATACTTTATTCTAAAACTAACAACACTATTGGCAGCTGATTGTATTACCGAAATCAATTTCTCTAGCGAAATATTCAGAATATACAGTGCTATGTCCATGGAGATGTTTAATTGTTTACATTTAAGAAATGCGCACAGTTAGAATAATATTTCTTCATTTAAATAGAATTAATTCCTGATGTATCGTTTATTTAAAAAAAAAAAATCGTTTGTGGATGGTGAAGATATTTCTTCGACACAAGTCATTAATAACATTACTACAATATAATTTCCAAAATTACCCACATTCGTTAGGCACGTTTACTAGCTTCTGGAATGTCTATTCTCTTCAGCGAAGATTTTGGTGTTCTTTTTTTCTTGTTTCTCGCCTCTGCTAAATCGGCGATATTATAAGTCCAATCCTCCGCAAATACCTCGTCGAGAGGAGGCTCGCGCTTTCACTCGAATTCCATCATCTTTCCAGCAGAATGCCGGAAACTGGATCGACGTAAAATTGCGACTCTCCACTGTTTAGCCTCTTCATTTGAATCCGTTCAGGCTTACAGTTTCTATACGAATCCTTGCAGACGGTGTTACAGTTACCAATCAAGAGAGTGTATATAATTAAAGTGAATTAATTATTTTGGTTTTTAATTAGTACGGGTTAAGTGAGGTGTTTCGTTCGTTCATTTTTCGGGACAAGTATAATTATTAGTGAATATTACAATAATGATGTCCGAGTTTGAGTGACGTTTTTGGCTTAAGTACCGAAAGGACCACAATTACATCAGGTACGATTTTCGATAAGATTGTATTTCACTCAATCCTCAATAACTGACATCTTTCATTATTAATTTTGAAATATGATCAGGGACATTTGGTCGATTGTTTTACTACCAATTGAGAAAATGCATTAAAAAAATAAATGACAACGCATTATTACGCTTGTCGATTGATGATTCTTCACTTATCCATCCAAGCCGTACCCATTCCCTACTATACTAAAGTTGGACTTTTCACAAAATTCTTCGAATGTTTTTGCCCCTGATGTATCTTCTGAAACGACGCTGCGTATGCTCGTAAATTCCTCTCCGAAAGTTAGTAACGATTTTCGGTTCGTGACGATTCTCGAAATAACGTTTAAGGCCTGCAATGAATTCACATCATGTGTTTCTCAATTGCTCAACTAAAGTGCACGTCGAAAAGCATTTTCGCTGAAAATATTTTATATACATTTCTCAAGGTCATTGGAACTCGTGGACTTTCGAAATTGTAATGGCACAAAAACCATGTGTAAATGGCTATTGTAATCTGTTTGTCGTATTCCTCATATTTTTTCATGATTGCCTACAGGATGTAAACAAACCAGGATGCGTTATGCATGCGATCGCGTCATCACTATAATATTCCTCCGCATATCATGGTCTGGAAATTTTGCTTCGATTTTATTTTAAGGTTCCGGAAAACAAAATTTTCTAATGTCATTCACAAGAATTCACGTGTTTCTAGAATATTGCAAGACATATTTTGTCCATCAACTCTCGAGCTTCGCATTCCAGACCCTGGCGATTACCCAACCTAAGAATTTCCCTCATTTATAATGTGTATTCTACACCTTGTACATATGTATTCTACTACATGAATCGGGATGAAACAAAGCAGTGCATATACAATCGACACGAAACGGGTTATGTCGATACATAAAATATAGGTTATATTGACACTGTATTCCGCGGGTCACACAGCTCATGCTCTGTGGATTGGTTAGACTACAAATTATATGATGTGGGAAAACCACATCCTCGAATGGTAAATTAATATTCTGAATTGTGGAAACCGTAACATTTGTTTAGGTTGTTCATGAATTCGTGTTGAAGGTATTGACAAAGTAAAATCCCGGTTTTCTTAAGACTCGTGGAGAGACGTCAGACGATGACAAGTTGCGTAGGTAATAGTAAGATGCAATTGTCAAGTTTGGATCATCTATATAATAAAAATAGGACAGGAGTCCTGTATTTGGTGTTCAATTCATATTTTGGAAATGTACGATTACTAGATATTGATACAAGACAAGTTAGAGGAATCGGCGAGAATTTAGCAGGCGGTGCAATTCGCAAAAGAAAAGTGATATTTAAGGAGGAATTTTGAATGGACCATATAGTCGCCAGAAATACGTTTGACACGGGTCAAAAGTGGTAAGAATGCTATAAATCTGACAGTTTTTGATGTATGCAAGAGGAATGCTAAGGACATACCCTCCCCGTGTCATACGGTGTTGTTTATGTTGTCTCGACGATCGGGTGGGAGGAAACGGCTTCGACTTCAAGATTGGTCGTATTGAAGGAGGCAGGGACGAAAAAAATACACAAGGATCGAGAAGTGGGAACGACGGCGGTGACTCTCGCCGAGGGGTCCGCATTCCACAGACAATGTCGCGTTCCTTAATTCTTGCCTTACTTTTATTTGTGGTAGTGGCAAACCGTGCACGCGCGATTTCGAGTTGCCCACACGGACTTGGGGGATCGACTTCTGTTTTGCCAGCTCATGAATTCTTTCCCTCTTCACCTCCAGCATCTGATGCGCTATATGCCCGCGATTAAAACGCGACAAGACGTGAGCGATCGTCCTCCGGTATATTTAGTCCCCATGAAAATAAACACGTGTCCACGATCGATGGGTGTTTTCGCAAATAAGAAAGAACGACCATCAAGTATATAAGCGTTCGATTCCATAAGTAATTGTCAGCCAATTAGTTTTACTCGGAAGACATTAAAATGAATATTTTATGATGTTGAAAAATCGTCTCGTCCTGATTATTGATTTCGCTCGATCTAATTTTAATTCATACAGGGACCAATTATGTTACAATGGCATGATGTTATTTTGAATTCGTCGAATTCCTGCCTGGTGTTACCGATTTCGACATATTCGTCGGGTTATTTATGGAATGTCAGGGTGTAGATGAAACAAGAAGAAGTCTCCTAGAAATAGTTACAGATGTTACTGAATTCGTTATATCCTTTAAAGATTTAAATTTTTCTCTTTCGAAAGTGAAAGGAAAGAATTTGTTCTCGAAAAAGTGGCCTTTCACGCAGCTTTGCCCGTAAAAGGTTTGCTCTTCATAATATAAAGCGACTCGATTCAAAATTCGACTCAATCTTCACTCCGAAATACTTTTACAACTATTTACACTACTTGTAGATGATTTACATGAATAACACATCGATTTCTCTGCGTTAACGTCCACGCAAATATATGTATATATACATCACATATAGTTAGTGTCAGGAAAGATAAATAAAAGATAAATCTGCATAAAATGTCAAATTACGCGCGTTCTAAAAGTAGCCGAAGATGGAAACCACGCGAGAATATCACAACCCCAATTAGCGCTTCGTTAAGCAAACATCAATAACCGACCGGTAAAGTAAATAATTATAGTTGGACTTTTTCAACAGAAAGTCTGTCATATAAATCGAATTATTAACTTTATAATTGCATCTTTCGATTTTACGATATTATTTTATTCTCCAGATGACATTCGATGTATGTATTGTGCAAAATCGCGAAGCGAATTGCTCGAAGCTATTTAATCATCGGACTCGGAAGGATTTTTAAGCTTATTGCTTTTACATATACATATTTATCTTTCCGCGTAGTAGTCAGAATTTAAAATTTTTCTCGTATGCTACATTACACACGCCAATAGTCGTCTTACGTCACGCGAAACAACCTTGATGATTAACATCAGTTAATACCGATTTGTACTTTGGCAGAAGCACCCCGTAATTATATTCAATTGTCATTGAATATACATTGTGGCAATCCTGCTTCTCATTGTTCGAATTCCTTAGATCATGCTTTAAATTTTCATGCGCATATATAGTTGGAATGCCGATGTATACTTGCACATGTGCTTGGAATCGTTCCTTTTCATTCGATCTAAGAAAAGATTTTTAAAATACTGTAAAATAGTTTTTCTTTTTTATTTATTATTTTATGTAAAGAGGAATTCGACAATTACAAAAAAAAAATTGTTTATTTGTGTTTTGACTTTTATATAGCATCCATAAATTCTGTTCAATGCACTTTCAGCAAACTTATCATATCATATTCTAACGATACATTTATTGTGAAAGCGACGAATACCCAAATTCGAGACTTGATCACATTTTGCTTAAAATGCGCAAATTTAATGTCGCGTTTGTTTTTCAAGAGCAGCGGATGCTACCATTTATCTGTCACGATTGCAGACTATTAAATTCCGGCATCAATTCATTCTTTGCAGATGTGCATTTCAAAAACTCATGACTTATCATTTTGTTTTTCTTCTCTTTTAATTACTTCTATTAAAATAATCGTGCACGAGTATATATATATAACTAAATCGATGGAGTACATTTTCTATCTTACGCAGTTCGTGTTATGCAATGACGTCATTTAATTCTGGAGGTTACATTGGGTCTTTACGTTGTATTACCAATACTGCTATTTGATTTTGCAAAATATAAAGTAATAACAAATTTATATATGGAGGAATAACAAATTTATCAATTATTGTTGGTGGTCTTATATTAACATACCAATTAATTAAGAGTTTCTATTTATTTATTTATAATTTTTTGATGACGCATCTTGAACGATTTGAAGCAATTTTTTGAAATATCGACTGAAACGATATTTTATACTAAATCGTTCGATGTATACCATTCCAAAAAAAAAGAGTAATTGAAATTTTGAATTCCTGTTGTTTTTTGTCGCAGGCTGCTTTCCATAACTGAACGCAAAGTCTCCTTCATCAGTTTCTTATATATTATCTCGAGCTTATTCGTCGATCCTCGAAGTAAACCCCGGGTAATTGCTATCGTAAGAAAACATTGAGCCGATGTTTTTTTCTGCCGTTTATCTTTACAGAGATGTCATCAAATTCCGTCGTACATAGTTTGAATTCTTTTCGTTTTTGTTCCAGAGCCTGGAGAGCAGCTGTAAGGAGGAGGGAGTGACCGTATAGGAGACAGAGAGAGAGAGAGGGATACAACAACAAAGCCAAAGAGGGAGTGAGAAAAATCACGTGTGTCAAGTACGGCAACTTCCGGGGGGCAGTTCTCTTCTTGACGGAAGAGAAACAGCAAGAAGAGGGAAGAATCGGAGGATGTCCGCAGTTGAAAGTGCACTCGACGTCCTCTCTAGGGCCGCGACCATGGTGCAAGGTCGGTACATTGAATTTATTTTTTATATTCAATTTATATTGTTTACGTGCTGATTTGTTTTTTTTTACCGTCTAAATTTTGTTTCTTCGTCGTGAATTCAAAACAACAAATGGATTTGGTGCCATCAAATTCTTCATTTTTACTACTTTATTGTGAATAGTTTCCTTCGATATCATTGATCGAATCGGTGAAATGTGTCGATGACATAAAGTTCTAATGCTTAACTTTAATGTCATTATTGCACTAGTCGTTCAATGTGATCCGATTACCGCGATGTGTGTCATGGTGCCGTTGAATATGGATGTCAATGATTTTTCGATGTCATCATCGTGAGAATAATTTCATTTGGTGTCAACCATTTTCTTCGACGTCATTAAATTCGATTGATGAGGTGCGAATTCGTACAATGTCATCAAATACAAGTGATATGTCGTCGAATTCGCAAAGTGTACTTGAATTTTTAGTGTGCTAGTGCTTTTCTCTAATAACATTATATTCGTTCAATGTGATGGAATTCTTACGATGTGTTTGAACTTTTTTGACGTTGTATGATTTACAGTTGTTTGATGTCACAAAATTCATGACATCAAATTTGTTTGATGCGTCACCAAATTCATTTGATTTCACCATTTAATATCAATCACTTCCTTAGACATTCATAAATTCAAACGATGAAGAGGAATTCGAATGATGTCATCGAATTGTCAACAAAACATTCGATTATTTTACGTAACTTAATAACGTAAATGAAAGATGATCGTTTAACAATTTATTACTGAATATATGCTGTTTAGAAAAAAATGTATTTCTGCGCGATTATGTAAATATGTTATATCATTATTGTTAAATAATTACATTCGGCACGGTATTGGCTCCAATGTAATGGTCAAACTTCACTAGGAATATATGACATTTTCGTATTACGAAAGCATACCGTAAATCCGTATCTAATAACTTCATCTATATTAAATGTTAGGGTTATAAATTAACGACTGAGCACGAATGGACACAAAGGTTCATATAATAATTTACCACTTTTGAAGCAATTTCATTAATTCGAAGACAATGCTGATTACGTAAATTGTGCACAAGTGAAAATGCTTCACACGAAGAAATGGAATGTGGAGATCTAGCTAATTGTATGATGTAAATTTCAAGGAACGTATTATCTTCAATGTTCCATGATTAACCCAACATACTTGAGCGAAATGCGCAATTACGCATCTGTATTTCGAATATTATTCGTTTCCTAGAAAACTGTTATGTAATTTTAATTTTTGTGTGTGCATATATATAGCTATTACTTTTACTTTTAAAAGTGTTTCAAGGAGTAAGAAATATTTGTCAGGATTAAGCTTTAAACAGATTATGGCAATGAGGAACGTCCTTGCGATTATGTTTATGTAGTTGGAAATTTTTGAATTTTCAAATGTCGTGGTTTTGGCTCCTATATGTCGGTTATACAATTTTACAGTTTGTGGTTTTTTTTTTATTTGTTTACATTTTCGTAATAAACACATTAAAACGATTTAGTGTTTTGAAAATTGTGTTTTTTTTTTTTTTAATTTGGACCCCAAATTTCTGAACCATTAACTTAAAATGTAAAAGTAACAAGTTTCAAACCATTTTTTTGTTTGTTTGCATTTTCGACATTTTTAATTTTGAAAAATTTATATACCACATCCGCAATCAACAGCCTAAAAACCATCTTTAGATAAAATATTGTATTAAATCCTATATATATATATATTTTTCAATATTCTTTAATACAATTTCTCAAAAACCTTTAAAGTATCCAAGTTCTAATTTGCAATGTAATTATGCATTAAAATATCATTTGCAACTAAAGAAGGAGTGAATGAATCTCAATATTGAAAAACCCGTCTTTAAATATATTTACTTTAATTTTACGAGTGAATTTTACGAGCCAGGACGTATGTTGCTCGTTTTATTATAGCTTTAGCAGGGACAGTTTCGATTTCACGCGTACGACAAAGGCAAAAGGAAAGAATTTGCTTTCCTCGAGACCATATAGTGTAGGCGGGCACAAAAAATAGCAGAGGTCCGAAAAAAGTAGTTCAGAGGTCAGGGAGTGTATCCGCGTTCTTGAGCGATGGACACACATAAAAAGTACAAAAGAATCATATATATGGTTTTGTCCCGAAGACTTTCAAATATTCCCCGGCTGCTTGGTTAAAAAATCCGAAAATCTTCGCTCGTCTTTGTCGCTTATACATCTGCTGCTGTCGATTTCTGTATAATTTACGCACGAGTTTGTACATTTGACATTGACTTATTTCCATGAAGATTTATATTCCAGATTTTTATCTAAAAGTGTTCCCGATGTAAATAGGCGTCGTTATCTTTGCGCATTGCAGACATATTCCGTTATCGGCGTACTGCGTTGTACGCATCGATGCTGCATGACGTAATGTATAAGCTTGTTTCCAAAATAAACGACAGTTGGACAAAAATCGACAATGCTCAGATGATATTTCTGTTTATCAAAATTATCACATATACATATATTCGCGTATTATTTACCAACGACTCATCCGGTATAGAAATGTAGTGCGTAAAGTAATCATAGTCGAACCTTTCATATATATTATGTACATTGTATACCCACTAATACCGAAATAATAATGATATAAAGAGTGAGCTTTATTTTGATCTACACATTGACACTGACGCTGATAGAAGTATTAATTACCGTACTGAAAAAAAATTGTTATTTTCAAGTAAATATTTATTTGAATTAGTAAAAAATTTTCTTAAATTAAGTAAGATTTACTAAAAAGAAGGAAACATTTTCTTAATTCAAGTAAATATTTACTTGAAAATAACAAATTTTTTTTCATTGCGGCGTTAGTTGCGCGATACCTGTCACTTATCTGATGGCATAATATCGAAAAAAGATAGATATATATACAATGATCCATATACATCACTGGAATAAATTCAGTCCATCGCAAAGTCACTGTTGAATTATTCACCACTGATAAACGGAATTGAAGTAAACGAAGTTTAGTATGACTTAAATTTATGAACATAAGCTGATAAATTCGAAATAAACGTGAAAAAAAAAATAAAAAGAAAAGTAATAAATAATAGTAAAGGATATGAAAGTACTGAAATTCGATAAAGAAATACAACAATGAAGAAAATTGCTAGTTGATTAAAAGGAAAACAATTATTAAAGGAAGAAAGGGCTAGGGACAATGCATGGTAAATTTTGACAAACTTTTGACAAACTTTTAACAATCTTTTACTGAAACAGAGAACAATACCCTTTATGGCAACTTGACAAATAACGGATGATAGCTGACGTATAATAATTATGTAAGATAGTTTCCGAGTGAAACAAAAAGGTTGAAAATGTATAAAATTCATGTAATTTAGCAAAACTGCAAAATAAAATGGTAAACATTAAATAGGAAAAAGTGAGAAAAGTTGATCGATCGGAAAAGTGTCATCAATGTTGATAAATTGAAAATGTTGATAAGAACGAGAAAAATCACAAATTACAAAAATAACATGAATAACAAAAGATTTCATCATATGCTACAAAAAAGACAGCAATGAATAAAATTCTATCAAAACGAGAAAATGTTGTTAAACGGATGACAGCAACAATGACAGCAAATGACAAAAAGGTACAGAAGACAATAATTATTAAAATAATACACAAAATATATAATAAATAAAAATCAATTGATAAATGATAACAGAACTTTCAAGAATGAAAAAATAGACAATAGTGATAATAAACAATGAAAGAAACAAAAAAAAAAACATAGTGAATAATAGTAAAAAATATATAAGCAATTAAATTGACAAAAATAACGGCATTAATGACAGACTGAAAAAAATGTATGACGACAACAGTGACAACAAATGACAAAAAACCGACAATACGTCAATTATTAAAATAATAGAAATTACACAAATAACGACAAAAACATACAGTAATTGACAAAAACAACAGCACGAATGACAAAGTGAATAAAAATAGATAATAATAATGATTCACTGAAAAAAAATTTGTTATTTTCAAGTAAATATTTATTTGAATAGTAGCAAGTAAATATTTACTTGAATTAAGAAAATGTTTCCTTCTTTTTAGTAAATCTTACTTAAAATCTTTTCTTATTAATTCAAATAAATATTTACTACAAATTTTTTTCTGCGAATAAATGACAATAATGACAGCAATAACCAAAAATATATAAGGATGAAAAATTGATGAAACTTTACAAAAACAAAAATATACGAAATCGTGCCATCAACAATTGCAAAAACAAAATAAATAAAAAACTGCCAATAGTTTCAAAAAAACAAAAAAAAAAAAAAAAAAATGAAACGATCGCAAAATTTTCTAAATTGTCTTTTATATGCTCGTCCCATTCACGCTTGAAATTTGTTACATCCAATAGAGAAGAGATTTACCGGATGCGTTGTTCATTGCTTTCCGAATCGCACCCACATTCTTCGATGACGATTTCACGCCTGATTAGATAGATAATATTAGTCAGTGTTGATTCGAGATCCTGTCGGCCGCACCCGCGACTTTTCAGAAATTTCTGGAGCTCCACTACAGACATATAGAGATTTGAAAGTACTAAATGGAGCTCGACGAGAAAAGAGATTTTTGTTAAATACCGATTTACTATTATATACTCCTATATAGCAATATCCGAGTAAGAAAAAAAAAAAGACGGTGAAATTCGAAGAAAATTTCGTCATCGCGCGAATCATTAAAATAAATGGCGAAAAGATGATACACTGAAAAAAAAATTTGTTATTTTCAAGTAAATATTTACTTGAATTAAGTAAGATTTACTAAAAATAAGGACACATTTTCTTAATTCAAGTAAATATTTACTTGAAAATAACAAATTTTTTTTTCAGTGTACAAAAAGAAAATTCAGATAGATATTTCTGATGCCAATCGATCGTAAAAGTCATGGAAGTTTGAAAAATTTCGTAAAAATACGATATCGCTTCAATTTCTCGTCACATTATCGACTCATGGCGACACAGATCATTTTTTTGTTTTTTTTTTGAAACATTGTGAAAGTGATACGGAACAAAGTATAGTGCTTCGAATCTCGATTCAGTCGCCTAAATCGATGCAATTTAAATGCAAGAAGCAAAAGCCAACTTTCGATTGCGTCGCCCTATTTTCTATAAGTAGGGGAACGTTTGTATAGAGTTGCCCAAAGTGCCGAGAATGCCAAGAATTTACCGGACCTCGCGTTTCGACGAGGCTCCCGAAGAACCGCATCGCGCTTTCAATAACAAAAGAGAAAACTCGGAGATTTCCACCTCTTTGTTGCTCTCTTGCGAGTAGCGCTCGTGCATTCCTTTCCTTTTTTGTACAATCGTTAATATAAAGCCAGCATCACGTTCGCACCGGAATTTCGGCAAGAGCTGCGTCGAAAAATGCTTTAGAACAACAAAATGAATGAATGCCATCGAAAAGATTTTTTATTGCAAAATTTTTAATTAAGACTCTGAATAAGATTAGACTCACTATTGGCTACGGCTGTGAGAAATTTTACATATATATTTCCTAAGTTTTTTTTTTTTTTTTTATATAACATATTCTGACGATTCTCTCTCTCTCTCTATATATATCTATCTATCGATTGTCAATCCTATTAATTATCGATTTGCATCCATCTTCCATCTCGATTGTATATACTGATATTTCGGACATTGTTAATGATGTCGATTTCAATTTTATAAAAAAAAAAAAAAATGGTTTGATTTCATTGATTCTGAATTCTCGATATTCGCGATACTCGATTGGTTTTTCATATATATTCTTATATTCTGTCAAAATAAGATAGTATTACGTGGATTTTGTCGATTCTACGACTACCACGAATCCGGCCTGGAGAATGGGAATATATTTTTCAAACTTTCAAATTTGCACATTTCTTTCTATTTTAATAGTTATTTTTTCTTTATATTACCAAGGAACATCACTATGGTTATTATAGGTTAGGTTATTTTTCAAAATGGAGATGTAGGGGCAAAGCCCATCAAATGTCCACGACAGTATATAGATTATATAATAAATCAAAAATGCAACAAATCATTTTCCGTCCGTCATTTTGTACGTACCAGGATATTTCACGTGAAATCCAATATATATAGCATTTCTATTACTATAAAACATATATGTTTCTTTCTTGTTTAAAATTATCTAAAAACTATCCCACCCTAATAGCACCAACCCTTATAGCAACCTTGTCATAAGGCTCGATGCTGTTAGGGCAGAATTTTGTTCATTTTTTCGTACATGGAATTTCAGGGCAAATTCCCACGCATGAGATCCCATATATCCCATATATGGGCATTTTCAGATACGGTTGTAGTTGTAAGTTGGCTCAACTTTTTATGGTATATAACCGTACTAAAATAGTGGTGGGGAAGGCCGAAAAACATTATCACGAAAAAATTTTAAACGCGCATAACTTTATCAATTTAGTATAAAAACAATTGATCAATAATGGCTCAAAATTAGTGGAAGAAAAAAGCGAAATTAAAGGTTGTCGTTTATTTTTTAATTGACCAATTAGATGTCGAGATATCTCCGATTCTCTGATCCACAAAAGAATGTATAAGAATTCAAAAAATTGTATCTTTCATAGTTTATTGAGAAAAATGATGAATAAGTACTCCAAATACTCCAAATTATGTATATCGAATAATACAGTCAATGATTTTTTAAAATTCACCAATCAGATGTCGAGATATCCCCGATTCTCCGCAATCTTCATCAAATATTTATATATATATATATATATATATATATGTGTTTCAGAGCATAATGCACTCGTGCATATGCGAAAAACAACCGTGAAAAAATAGTACCAGACATTATTTCGAATTTGACTAATATTCTGATTTAGTTAAAATGTACGATTTGTTTATAATTTTTTTTTATTTTTTCATGCATCTACCCTACCTACCCTACCTACCTAATTGGTCGTAATCACATGAGTTTAATCTCAAATTTCTCGATGAAGGGGTACTTTTCACATGTTGGGTACAAGTTTTGAAAATGTTCATTATCAATTTTAAGAAATACTTCGAACCAACCTAAGGTAGGGACGTAGTAGTAATGTATTCTCACATTGTTTATGTATCTGCAGTTGCAAATGACTACAGTTAATTCTATCAATTTTCAGAATTTATGAAACTTTATAAAATAGACGACTAACTATTTGATGACTAAAGCTTGTTAAATTATAGCGGCCCTAAGCACCGAATGACAGAGCGCCTAGTGTAAAATTAACTTTTATGAATGGGGCAATAATCGGAAGCATTTTTATGAATGATCGTTTATTGTTAAAGTATTTACTTCCGGGCTAGAATTTCATTCCATCAACTTTTTCGATTTCATCAATTTTCTATATTGGGAGAGAATTGTCACTCTTTAAGAGTAACATTTCACTCTGTCTGGAGTGTAAATTCTCCAACTCACTCCAACGTTGAGTGAAATGTCACTCCAAAAAATGTGAAATATCACTCTTAAAGAGTGAAAATTCACTCTTTTGAAGGGTAGCTCTATTTTCACTCCATGAAATTTAGATAGATAGTATTGTAGATAATTATACGAACAATATTAAATTTTTGACTCATTTTAGATATCTTTAGTTTAGATATAATTTAGATAAATTTTGATATTTTTCTTATGGTACAAAAAAATTTTATTTCGACTCTTTTCGTTATGTCTACTATAATAAAAAAGAGTTTGAACGATTATCGATTTGAACATTTGGAAAATTTCGAAACATATTACAGTTTTTTTTTTTTGTTTTTTTTTTGTCATTACCAGCTTTACATTTAGTTTTTAATTCATTCGAGCTCGTCTGCATTTTTAACGTGCATTCTTTCGTAAGCAGCAACTCCGTTTTTAGAAGTGGAATGTTCTTTGTCATTGGACTCAAAAGGTTACGTTAGGTCAGATCATGTTTAGTTGGATCATTTCCAGTCTTTTAAAGATCTTATTTAATATTTCTAATTTATTTAATTTTTTTAATATATATATATATATATAACGTATACAATAATTATCTTCCCATTATTTTTTATATTTTTGCTTTAAAAAAAAAAACCAACAGTTTTACAAGAAATGAAATGGATTTTTGTGCACAACATAAATGTATATTTCTGTAAAACGATGGATTCTTATGAAAAAAAAAAATATATATATATATTAGGGTGGTTGTTAAAAAAAAATTGTTCGTGCCGCCCCCTAGATCGACTCCAAATAATTCAAAACTAATTTATGAATTTTTTC
>JAPYZR010001953.1:0-34706 GCA_030522945.1 Trichopria nigra
AAGCGAGCTGCGCGCGAAGCGCGCCGGGGGTCCAGGGGGCGGAGCCCCCTGGTGGGGTTGGCGGCCGAAGGCCGCAGGGGCGAAGCCCCTAGTTTAAAAGATTAAAATAGAAACAAAAATTAACAAAAAAGAAGTAAATTCAAACGAACAGAGGAAAAGTTAAAACGTTAAAATTAATACAAAATTGACAACAAAGATAAAGTTTAAACGAATAAATTTAAAAGTAAATTTACTGAAAAATAGTGATGTTTAGAAGTTAACAAGTTAAGAAAAAAAAGTTTTATTTCTTCATTCTAACCAAGTCAATTCAGACAGATTCAGATTAATTCAGATTAAAATAAATACAAATTTAACAATAATGACAAACTTTAAAAAAATAAATTTTAAAGTTAATGACTTAAAGATAGTCTACTCGATAGTTAAAAAGTCCTTAAAAAAAGTATTAAGTTAAATGTTAATCTGTCAATTTAACTTTTCCAAATGTCGCTTCTTAAATTAACGGGCAAAAAGTTAAGCTATTATTAACTAGTAAAAGATTAAAGATGACAGACAACAACTTAAAAATATTCTTCTTCTTAAAAGTGAAGCAAAAAAAGTAATTAAGCAAAGTTGAACGTTAAGGACTTAAAAAATAACCTTTCAACTTTTTATGTCAACTTTATATCTGAGCATTCACTATACCCAACCTTGAATACGTCAGGTATTAGATCTAAAATAAAGGAATGCGTAATAACGCAAAGTTAGATACGCAGCATTCTATCAAAGAAATCTCTTTACCCCCATAGAAGTGAATCCATATTCCCTGGTAGAAATTGCCCTTGATTTCATTTGATTTTCCATGCAAGGCCTCTCTTTGCTTTAGATTTAGCATTAAATTCCTTACGAGGTCTTGTCGGATACGTATAACGTTTTTACGCGAGATCAAGGTACATTTCTATACCAGGGTTGTCCGTATGTGAAATCGCACCTTTTCAAATTCCGTCGTTTACGTTCCGATTCGATTGTGAGAGCTTTGTCAAACTGACCTACATAGATAATATTTTAATAAAATAAATAAATATAACCTCAAATATACCAGAGTTGAATTTAGCTTCGCGATATTGACGTGTTTCAATCTAGACTAAAAATTATGTAATGCCATTAAATTGAAATGTGAAACTTTCAAACGCAATTTTCCAACTACCTTTCAAGAAATTCAATGACAGTCGGGAATTTCGTGATAAAATTAAAAAAGTTACTTTAGCATCAGTACTTTTATGCTAAGCTTAATTGGCGAGGTAATTTTTAAATTTTCGCCAAGAATAAGAGAGAACTTCGATATAAAAACGCAAATTAATTACAAATTGTTTTTTTTAAAGCTCGATTAGTAAAGTATGGAACAAATTCATGATCTGTTCTTATCGTATCATTGATAATATGCCCATGCAGTACTAATCACCGGTACCACCCCAGTGAATTAAGCACTGTCAGACGAGAGGCTAAAATTATCATAAAACTCGTCCTTAACGAGATGTACTTATTCGCAATTCTAAATCACTAGCATGTAAAGAAAGTTAAAGGGCGTCAGAAAACAAAACCCGGGACTCTGCCTTTCCGTAATTAATTACCAACACCGCGCGACTTTGGGTACTAATTAAAAACATTCGCGGCAACTCGGTCCCTTCGTTTTGCTCGCCGCCTCATTGCGTTACCCTCAAGGACGTACTTGATTCTGAAGCGGACGCGGAGAACCTGCGATGCTGAAAACCGATTGCCGACTCCGGATCCCTGGCATCTTGCTTCTTCCTGCCGGTTCTTTTGCCCCGAAAGCTGCTGCCGCGAGTTCCGTTCCACAGGCTCGTGATATTATCTACCGTCCTTGGCTTCAAGGACTTGGAAAAGCTATCGGAAAGTTTCCCGGACGACTCCTCGTATCGCGCCTTTTCCCGCTTGCGATCCAACTTTTGAGCGATAGACCTGTACCTGTGGGGCAGCGCCTCGACGTTCTCCTCGTTCTCTCCGGAAGCCCATATTTCCCGAGACAAAAGCCCCTGCCCGCTGCTCTTTCCTTTCGTCCGAGTGCACCAATTATGGACTTCGCATTCCTTCGAGGTCTCCACTATTACCGTCAATCCGTTATCGATCGGCCGACTCCTTGTCCTGCCTGCCTCCTCCTCGTAACTTTCCGTTTTGCGATCATCGCCGAGATCTCGCGAATCGTTCACTTCGTGAAAGAAACTCGAGACTGAACTGTCTAGCGAACTGTCCAGAAAAGTTGGATTCTCGTAGGAATTGTACTCGCTACATTTCACCGTGCTTCCCTCGAAATTCGTCGCTCTTTTCTTTTGCTCCTTTAAAGCCTTTGTATTGCTGCCGAGCGTGAGTTTCTGCTCGAGGTCCCTGGCCATTTTTTGCGTCTCCTCGGATTCTTTCGTACGCTTCTTGAAATCCATCTCCGGGAGTTTGCTGAATCGAGATTCGAGATCCCTGGCCACGAGGGACAGGCGGACGTTTTTCGAGTTCGGACTGACCTCGCCTTTCGGGTTCAGGGAAATCGGCGACAACTCGTATTCCGACGTGATGCGCAAATTCGCGTGACTGCGGATCTTGGTGATGAGCTTGACGGAGGCGCGAAACGATTTCGATCTCTTGAAACTTGACATTCGCCCGGTCGATGGCCGCCGCGACAACAGTTCCATCCTCGGACTCGAGATACTGGCAGCCTTGTGGAATCTCATTTGGAAGCGAATAAATTATGTTTCTCGTATTTCATAAAATCTTTGAGACGCTGAGTTTTGGTAACTGCATAGATCCTTTTCCAACGTAACGATATTTATTTGTTTTCTCTCCGTAGACTCCATTTCACTTGGTTGAAAGAACTGAAAAGACAAACGCGAAATGAAGCGCTTCATTATCGACTCGCGAGTAATAAACGTTAATTCAGAGAACCTATTTGACCCGCGCGAAGAACCCCGTAGTGTTCTCTGAATTATTGGCAGGAAAACACGAATATCAAGCGGAAATGAAGCTCCGAGTGCGGAGGGGAGTGCCAGGAGAGAGCAATAATCTTATTCGTATTCCGAAGCGCGAGCGACGAAGCGAATCGACAATGAGCCTATTATTTACTCAGTGCGCTCCAACGATGAATCTCCCTGGACGAACATTACGCGAAAGGGGACTACTACTCCGATGATCTGCTTATACCTTCTTCGCCGCCTTCCCCTATTTAGTTCGCTCCTCGAGGGACGCGACGCCCAGCCAATTTGTAGAGACAATAGGTTTTATTGCTAACATCCGTTGCATTCGATAATGCTTTGACCAGTGTTGACCGCGTTGGTCCTTTCTTGTCAAATTTTGCATTACTTACATTATAAAAAGACAATTGGTTGAAACATAGAATGCAAGAATCGACTTAACTTTTATTCACGACGGGCGTTTTATGCTGGAGGAAAGTTCCATCTGATGAAAGACTAAACGTCCGCTGTCAATCGCTTTGGGACTATTGACTTGTCGCTAAAGTACGGAATAGGGTACCGCCCCCTTGAAGTCGGTACGAACGGTGTAGATGAAACGAATGGGGCCATGAATGAAGTTAGGTTAGGGTAGTTTTTATGTTCAGTGGGTCTGGAGTAAACCAATAGCTTTATCGGTATATCACTATTGACTTACCGCAACAAAAACAGAGTCATCTGTCACTTCATCAATTAGAACAACACGTAAGGTGAGGGATTAGTAATGTTTACTCAATGAAAAACTAATTTTTCGTCAACTGTAGATTTTAAAAACGCCACCACCTCTATAGCAAACGACACAATGGAATTAGGAATGGGGGAAATTGCACAATGCAATTTCGCGCGATTCGCGGGACATCGATTGAAAAGCTTCAATCCTTTCGAAAGGAAGCACTCGCCCTTAAGAAATTGAGTCAACCAGAATCGAGTCGAGTGGAAAATCTCCCATCCCCTAATGAGGCGTCCTTAAACTCGATTTATAGATTGATTAAAGTACTGGAAGCGCGGAGGTGCTTCGTTAAGACGAAACAAGTTAATTACGGTGGATCGCCGGTATTCCGGGCTAATTCGATAATCCTAGGCTTCTCGTCAATTGGTAGCGGAGCGGTGAAGGGGGGGGGGGGTGAGTAGTGGGACTTTCCCGATAGAGATCTTCCTCGGAACACGGACGCCTACTACGTAGTTGCGGCGGGCGTGCACGCCGCAATTTAATTACGAATTACCTGGTAATTCGTTGCCATTAGGATTCACTGTTTGCCCGAAAGTGCTGATGGTACAGCCGACTTTCCTGCGGGGGCGCTCGAATTTTCCGAATCGGAGCGCGTAATTAGAATGCGCGAATTCCACCGCACCCTGGGTAGAAATGCTCACGTGGACCGTTCTTTCCTGCGGCGAAAGTTGCGCTTGAAAAAAGAGGAATAAGAAAGAAGCGACAGTGGAACTAATGATATACATGCGCCCGTGACTCGAAAGCGTTTGTGTGCGACTTTCGGCGGACAATGGGACGAGAGTCTTCCACCGCGCGGCGATTTCCTGCTTTTGTCTCAAATTGGACGTAATTGCTCTCGAACGTGTTTCGACGGTTTCTCTTGCCGTGACGAACCCTCATCTTCGCTTTCGCGATCTTGCAGTATTCAAGGCGAAGGACGCCTGGCACTCGTGAAACTGAACGCCGGAAAAAAGCAACTCCTACGCTCGGACGACAATGCGACGCTAACTGCTGTTGATGAAAATTGAACTTTCGAGATAAGCGAGAGTGGCTCTGACAGAAAGGGGTCTCATTTTCAAGGTTAAGTGCAGGGGAGCGACACTGACGGGTTTCGCATGACCCCTCCAGTCTCTCTCTCTCTCACTCCCTCTCTCATCTTGTCTCACGATACTGATTCACTGTCACTCGGCCGCATTCGACCTTCGAAATGACATTTTTGGAGAAATGTCAACGAGCAGACAATAACACCACTACTCCCCCTAGCCGAAAGATTTCCTCGTAACGTATTTTGAAAGGGTAACAGGTCCGTTGAACGGGATTAAATTCCATTATCACGAATGGGCATTCGAAACTTTCTCGGGTAACTGTAACATTTGCATTTTCCATCTGTGAGGTATTCGACAGCTCCTAATCAGACGCGTTGAAAAGGTACGAAGAAAAGGTCGATCCGAATCATTGCCAGCAAGAACATCTCGCCGCTCGAGTTCGGTTCTCGTCGACGAAACGGCACTAGGAACTCGAGGCGAAACTTTTTCAGCGATAATCGAATCGGTAGTTCAAACTTCCTTCGCGTCTTCATACCCACGTAAGCGGATCGTCCGAGAAACACATCACGAGATTGCACTCGGAAGAAAACAACCTAATGACAACCCCGTCCCACGAGATATTCGTGTTTTCCCCATTGTCGTCGGGTCGAAGGGGACAAACGGACAAATACCTAGAATAATTATCACAGTAGATTGCATCCCTCCTTGATCCGCACCGCCCTAATTCCGATGGATTCGCCCTTACCGACCGAGAGTCCATCGAGCGGCGTGCCCCTTCCCGCACTTTGGAAACTCACTCACACGGAATCACTGTCGGTGCACTTTTAATGCGTTTTCTTCTTGGAACGCATAAACGCGAAGCAGGCGCGACACGGAAAAACACATCGAACCGGGCGTTTCGACAGGCCCATTGTTACGGCGATTGGCTTTTTTGTTTTTTGTTTTTTGTTTTCACTTTATTCCGGGATTCCGCTGCACCGGAATCGACTTCCTGCCAGTAGCGCGGCCGACGCAACTTAAACTGCCGGCAGCACGCATGGGACGAGCCCGACCGTCACAACAGCCAGAAACAGCTGCCTTTAGTGCCCCCCACCATTCCGGAGAAAGGACCCCTCTGTGCCATAGTCGTGCCAGCCGTCTGGCATCTCTTCGCTGGTGGTGGAGGAGACGACGATACCCAAGTAATACGTACGCATTTACGCGTGTTCGGTTGGCATGTTCTGTTTGTTTTCGACGCGCAAACCTGACTTTCGCTGCCAGATTTCACGGATTCCAATATATTCGCGCGACAATTCCCAAGGTCGCTTTTTCCCAATCGACGAGTGCGTGGAAGCTGCTACCGACGATTCACGAATGGATGTTTTTTTACGTTTTGTTATTTCTCGCACCTTTTCTCATCGCGCTAATTGAGTCGAGAGACTTCCGCCTTACCTGGCGATCTGTAACGTGGGTGCGCAAACCTTGAGGAAAATGGCGCACGAATGGTGTCCAGATTTTTCTGTTTTTTATTACCCTAAGAAAGGTCTTGTCGAATGACCGCCTAGTTTTCCATCGAACATACTGGTTTTACCGTTAAGACTTGAGGGATATTCACAGAAATTCTTATTTACAGTTGTTTCCTTAAAACGTATCATATATACTAAAACTGAAATGATGAACGCGACAAATTCGAGTATAAACGATGAGATTTCGAACTATATCTCGTTGCAACAGTGATTCGTTTCATGGATGGCCTTCGTAAGATCCTATCACGAGAGTTTTGGCGGGAACAATCCTACGGCATGCATTTTTCGTTTCCACTCATAATATTTTCATGAAGTTCAGGTATACGTAATTTTCCAAAGTGAAGAAGTTTCGTTTTTCAAAACAAATGCCGGACAAACGAATTCCAGATACCGAACCGATGATTTCACAGGTCCGTTCGCCTTAACGCTTCGTCATATTCCAGCATTTCTTAGAACAAGACAAATTTCCTTTTCCTAATCGTTACGCCGATTTGCAGGCATAGGTTTGGTGTTTTGAACGATTTACGGCCCATTTGTTCGATAAGCCATTACGATTTCATGGTTTCTTCTCTTCGCCTTTCTATTCGTGGCGGAATGAGGATGGTTTCTAAAGTATTTTCGAAGACGTGATTTTTTTATCACCGAATATACTCGTCCGACGGACAATTCAAAATGGCGTAGAATCGATTATAGAATAATTTCTTGTATAACCTGTAAAAGTCCATCCAGGCGCGTTGTACCTGAGAAAAAAAAGTTGTGCGTCTGAATGAGAAGTGCTTCGCAGGCCTCTTCATTACGTTTGTTTTGTTTTTGTGTCCATGCAACGATCCTCAAGGTCATTTGCGCCTGCTAGAAAGAATGCCCTTTATTTACGAGAGATTTTGACCGATTCCTAATCTATTTACGACAAGGTTACGAAAGGATTGTTATTTTGACATTGGGGGGTTTAGCGCGTCACACATCAGAGGCACCGCAAGAATGCAGTTAGGCTTTATATCGTGAGCTTAATGTGAATTTTTACAATATTCGTACGTCATGCATCATTTGCATTTCTTGTATTCTTTGTAATTGTTTGATTCGTTCAAACTATGCTTTATCATTTTTTCTGCATACCCAAATCGTATAAACATTAAAATTTAATCTGAGAAAAAACATAAAATCTTTTCTCCATGTAAGTGTTCGGAAGTTTTGCAATTTTTCAAAAAATTTTCGAGAATTGCAAAACGTTGTTATTTAACAATTAAACAATATTCAACAATAAACATTCCTCGAGTCTCGTAATAATGATATTTTCAAAAAACTATTTGAAATTTTTTTTGTCAATTTGAATTTAAAATCACCAGGTTTCAAATTTCCTACAAAAATTCTTCAAATTTCATGCAATAATTGTTATATCAAAAAGAATAAATAATGATATAAAGAAATTCTTAAGAATTAAAATTTTTGATAAATAAATAAAATAAAAAATAAAATGATAGATAAATAAAAAAAATCTCTATCGGAATTTGGAAAAATCTTTTCTTTTGAACGTTTTTTTTTTTTACATTGTAACTTTTCTTGTAAAATATCAATAATTAAAGATTTTTCAAATATATTTTCTGAAAAATTTTAAAAACAGTCATGTAGTGAACTAAAATAAGGCCACTTTTTCGAACCTCCGCCATTTTGACAATTTTTAATATTTTTCAAATATCATGTAGTTCACTGCATGTAAAACACCTTTTACTTTAACCGGGATATTTTGATTTTCTCATTTCAGAGACTGTATCGACCGGAATCAGGACAGTAGTGAGACAACTTTTTTTTTTTAGTCTCGTTTGATGGGCTATTAGTCCCTAGGACATCATTATTTTTCTACGCCACAGATATTTTTTACTGTTAGAATTACGCATTGAATTATCCAGAATTCAAAAAATAAAAACGTTTCGTACGAATTTTTAAGAATATTCAATATTTAAAAAACTACAAATACAAAATAAAAAGTTGTGAGAAATTTTCAAGAATATGCATTACTTTTTAATAAAAAATTTGACAATTAAAAACTAAATTTCCATTTTAAATTTGTAAAAATTACGTTTTTTTTTTTGAAAATCTTTAGTTTATTTTGAGAATATTCCATATATTTCAAAAACTCAAAAACGAAAACTGTATACAAAATTCAGTTCGAACTTTCCGAACTTCTAACAATGTTTAAAAAATTTTCAATGAAAAAAGAAAACTAAATATAATTTCTTATTCATTTTTCAGAATATTCCACATTTAAAAAACTACTAATACTACATTTAATAATTAAAAGCTGTACGAAATTTTCAAAAATATTGAATACTTTTTAATAAAAATTTGTAAATCAAAAACAAAATTTTAATTGAACATTTTTAAAGATGATTATCACTTTAAATAAATTTGTAAAAATTAAAAGTTTTTGAAAATTTTCATTACATTTTAAGAATATTCCATATACTTTGAAAACCTTAAAAAATCGTAACTTCTAAAAAGTATGTTAATAATATTATATTAATAATATTCCATCTATCTCAAAAAAAAAAACAAAAAACGAAAAAGCCTTAAATACGCCCCCCCCCCCACATTTCTATGAATTCAATACGTCCTTAAAATTTCAAGAATATTCACTGAATAAACGATGTCATTCGTTTATAAACATTTTTCAAAATGTTAAAAAATAAAACTGTTACTTCTAAAAAATTATAAAAGACAATCGATTTTCAATGAATTTTCGAACAATGATTTCCGTTTCTTAATTTCAGACATTTCAAGAATTCTCAAAAAGCTTGTAAAATCTCAAAAAATGACATTTCCTCGCAAACTAATACAGGGAATGTTTTGAACACCACTAAACAAATTTCCAACTTTATTTAATCACATTCTTACATTAAAAAAATAGTAAATTTCGATTTTATAGATATATTATATATATATAATAAATTCCAATCCTTTTCGGGTCAAATGTCACGATTTTAATCGCGTCATCTGCAGGACCTATACATACAATATAGATTTATTGAAAATACAGAGGAGGGATGATCTTGTCATCGAAATCGTCATGTCCCAGCGTCAGCAACACGAATAAATGACGTTTTGCAACAATGTATTACCTCCAACAAAATCCAAAAAAAGTTTGATAATTTTGTACATCTTCGATCCTGCTCGTGCTCGCTCATCCCTATATATATATGTCCTTTCTAATTGCACGCTCAATAATAATATGACAGAAAAATGTTGACGCGATATTTCGCAATAAAACTCTGAAATCTGCACGAAACGTTTATACTACGTCTATATATAAATGCGCTCGAATAAATGGATGCAAATATATTTCGTTAAATTTCATTTTATCCCGGGGGCTACGAGGTAAATTCGACGGAGATCGAAGCACGAATATGTTTCCAATGTCGTCGGTCTCTCCTCGTTGGAGGCATATAAAAGCCTGCGGTATGTTTTCTAATTTGTTTATACAATTGTCTTTTAATGCTGTGAAAATGTACACAATGATGGAAATATTGCAAATTTTTTATTTACAATACCGAACGTCTCTTCAATTTCAAAATGTCAATGAAGCATATTTCGAATGGTAAATAAATCATAATACATCTTTATTCAATACAAGTAATGTATAATTGTATAAAAATAATATATTAATATATATAAAACACAAATGAATATCTCATAAATCGAATAAGAAATCTAAGGATTAAAAAAAGTGAGGTTATGGGTACCTACGGTACTTTGTAACCCTAGCGGACAATTGTAGAATTAATCGACAAATGGTATACGTTTCGTTGCCGCTAGATGGCGTCAGCGGTATTATTAACTTGCGTAAAAACATAACCAAAAACTTCCTGCTGCCGACACGAGCTTCTAAAGTACAATTAGTATAAACGGAAAATAATGAATGCATTTAAGAGAGAGAAAAGAAACAATGTTTAAAAAAAAATTAAATTTCCATCGAGAGGTATAACAACGAGTAAGAGGAAAATTATTATCGTCCGCCTGTAATTATATCATCTGTTTTTACGATTGTCGTAATTGCGACACAATGTGCTAGTTTTTTTCCAAACACACTGGCGCGACGTTATGCAAATGATCCAATATGACGTTATCGACGTCTCGTCGACGTTTCGACGACAAATTGTTTTCCGTGTAAGCAAATTACCAATTACCGCGCGTTACCTTACCTTTGTATTTCACGGATTGAAATTATTTGTTTTGGTAGTATTTTCGACACGGATTGTTTGGAAGGAAAACGAGTTATACATATATGTATCGGGATTACAATGCCGTGGAAATGTCGCAATTCGTCGAACAATAGCACGACATGAGATACGTTCAGTGTCTCATTCGCGCGTTTGATGTTGATCTTAACAGTTTAACAAGTTTCGATTTATTGTTTTGAAATTGCTGATCGTATATCTGAAATTAAATTGTTTCGAGGTCTAAATGGTATCTTTCAATTTTAGCGACACATTTTTTTAATTGAATTTTATGGAATAATATGTTTTTTTTTTTTTAATTTTTAGGTTATATTTAAACATTTTCGATTTAAATATTTAACAATTGTTAAAAATCTTTAAAAGTGCCCGACTTTTTAATTAATAAATTTTCATGTGATTTGAATGAGTAATTTTTTAAGTCAAATTCATGAGATTTTGTAGGAATATTCAATATTCACAATATTTTCGTATCTACAAAAATTCCATGAAATATTTGAGAATTTAATATAGTTTTTACTTGAGATTCAATGGAATTTTTAAGAATTTTCAAAAATAATTTATGAGTCGTCGAAACATTTTAAAATATGAACAATTAAAGAATATTTAAACATCAAAAAATACTTTTTTGAACGTTCCATTTGAATACTCCAGTAATATTCTTGAAAGTTTTCGAATATTGTCGTGAAATTATCAAACATTTTTAAAGGTAAAAAAAATCTAAAAATTTTCAAGATTCATTAATGAAAATTCTGAAAAAATATTTATGCAAATGAATATTACGAATTAGAATTAACTTTTGTACCATGAAGTTACAATTTATAACAATTTTTAAGAATCTTTAATATTTTAGCATTTTCAACAATGGCCAGAATTTTCTATATTGTCGATATTTCATTTAGATTATTTTAAAGAATTTGTTACGATTCATAATGATTTTCTAAATTACGAAGTATTCCCGAAGAATTTTCAAGAATGTCCGAAATATTCAACGTAGATTTTAAATAAACTTTTTCTGAATTTTACGGATTCTCTAATATTTCTCAGTTTTTTAGAATAGTCGTAACGTTTCAGACGAACTTTCCGGAATTTTGAAGTCTTTTTGAGAATATTCATAATATTTCCAAATATATAAACTACATTTCTCAAGAATTTTCAACTATTTGCAAGAATTGTCAATATTTTCAACCTCCAAAACAATTGAAATTTGATTTATTGTCGAGGTTCCGGAAATGCATCCCACAAATTTGTTAAGCTTCAGAATGATTTTCAAAATTACTTCATAATCTTCAAGAATTTTGAAAAATCTCCAAAATTTTCAACAAAATTTAAAAATCATTTTTCCAAATTCTAAAGGTTCAGAATATTCTACAAATTTCAGACGGGTTTTTCAGAACTTTTTGGCTATTCCAGAACATTCAGAATATTCTACGAATTTCGAGAATAATCGAAGGTCGCGAAACGAGCATAACGTAAATAATGCTGAATATTCCATCGACGATGGCAAGAATTCAAAACAATCCCTTGCGTCTTCGACATACGAATACATACGAATATTCAAAAGTCTTTTAAATTTGTTACGAATTGTCGAAATCTCAAATATCTCGAATACCTCATTATTTTTTATCACGATTTTGTCCCACATTCTTCTGCTACTCTACTATCAAGCGGGAATTTCATTTCTCACCACACATTTCAGCCAGGGGCGGCGCTTTGTCTATATTCTCAGGTCGTGAATATTCGTCGATTCGTAAAAATTAAAAAATAAAAAATCAATTTAATGCCACAGAAATGAGAAAACTCATTCGTTTCTCTAATCTTATTCTTTTAACAACAACAACAACAAAAATGTATCATTTTCTGAACCGTCGACATTCTTCCAAATGCTTTCGGGTCTCTCGTTAAAATTCCTGGCGAATAACGTGGCAGATTTTTTTCCCGCTCGTCCTATCGCTTGCAGCCTTCGTGGAAGAAGCACCGGCACGTGCGGCCATTTGCCCAACTGCACATTGTCGTCGCAATGATCTTTCCGCACCCTCTCTTGCACCCGCCTCAAAGGGATATATATATGTTCGATAATTCAACTCGCTATTATTAAGTACCATGACGTTCCATTAACTCTGCATACGAACGAGCGAAAATTCCAAGAACAATAATGTTCTATATAGCGAAATTTTGATTATAACGATAATACCCTCATTGTCGATAATACGTATACGCGATTAATTATAATTTAATTAAATCGGATTCTCCCGCAAATTTCGCGATTGGATGTTCTAAAACATTAAAAAAAAAAAACGGTTTTCCGGCGGGATTCTAAAATCGTTATCGTCAGTGCTCATGTTTTTTTAGGTTATGTTCGTACATATGCTCCCCAAACGCGGCGTTGCCACGTCGGCAACTCGAAACTTTAACTTTATTGTCGTTCTTCCATTTTTTTTATTCTCCATTATTTCTCGTTCAGATGTTCTGACATCCGCGGAAGAACAAAGGACGAGGCAATAATGTTAAAGATCACGATTGAATTTGCGTTGTCTCGCCGTAAAGGCGCTCCTACATATGCATCGCGATAGTGGCGCTACGTAGCGACATGGCTTTGTATTACGTCACATCACCGTCCTTCAACAGTTTTAAAGTACGTAAATCAACTTATATACATATATCCGGTCCCCTTCCTGCATTCTACTCCTTTTCCGTATCTTTGGCCTCTTTTATCTTATAATATGCTCAATGTGAAATAATAGAGCGAACCGCCATCTTGGAAAAATGTCCGGAATTTTCTGTAGAAATAACGATGTCGCTAATAATTGTATCGAAATCGAGTTAATCTCGATTATATCTAATTTATTCTCGTTCTGTTTTAATTCTTCCTCACTATACCCTGTCATTGGTATTGGATTGAAATGGATTGCAAATTTTAATGCATCCCTATCCGTACTTTGAATTAGTTAAACTGTATTAAAATTGATTAAATTCTGATGCAAATTAATACATTTCTATCCATTTTGACAAATAGACTATGACATTAATTGTATATTTGGTTGTAAACGAGAATGGATAAGATCGAATTTCTATCGATGGAAATGAATTCAAACTAATTGAATGCATTTCAATGGAAATTTACGAATAAATACTTTTTTCAGTCCATACATTTAAATCCCAAAGTAATTGTTTCATTAAAATGTGGGTCGTGAATGCAAAATTAGAAACGAAGAAATTTTAAAAGGAAAATATTTTTGAAAGGAAAAAATTTCTTATTTTGAATGAAAAGTGATGGATTGAAAATGAATGAAAACAAACGAAATGTGCTTATACGTATTGGATATTTTTTTAACATTTTGTCAACATTTTTATATGCAAGTATGAATCTTTTGATTTTTTTTTTTATAGAAGAATACTATAAATATTTAAAAATAATATTAACAATTATTATTGTCCGTCTTATGCTACATAGTTGCTGTACATACCCAGTAAACGAAAACGTACCCAGTAATCGGAAATGCATTGAATGGTTAAATAACGAATTAAAACGGATTGAAGTGGATTTAAGTTGATTCATTTTCTATCCATTTTAATCCACTTGAATCGAATTTAATTCGTTTTTTGACCTTTCAATGCATTTACGATTACTGGGTATTGAATATTAAAAATACGAATTGAAATGAATTCATGTACGCATTAAGTGAATTCATTGTCAGTCGTTTTAATTCATTTTAATTCGTTTGAATTCGCTTGAATTCGCATTTTTAACTTTCAATACGTTTCCGTTTACAGGGATAGAAATCACTGAATTAAGCAATCGAAAATTTCGAAGATCTATTTTCAATTTTCAGTTTTGGTACTGAATTTGTATAATTAATGAGTTGATTGAAATACAAATTTCCATATTCGGAAATTTGGATTGAAAGGCATTAACGGTCCATTTTATCGATAATATTATTTTTGGATTCAAATTGATTGAAATACAAATCTTCGTATTCAAAAATCCGAATAGAAACCTATTAACAGCTCTCACTCATTTATAAGAATATTATTTTTGGATTCACATGGATTCATATTTTCAGTTGCCAATTCGTAATAACGAATACTTTTTCGATAATATTATTTTTGAATTCAAATTGATTGAATTATAAATTTCCTTATTCAGAAAGTTGGATTGAAACGCATATAATGAGATACGTTTTCGATAATATTATTACTTCGACCCGTAACCAAAGGTTGGGATCGAAGTATTGAATTTGGTCATCCGAAAAAAAAAATTGACACCTACTTTTTTCATGAAATCTCCACGTTTCAGATCATTCTGAGTCCAAAACTGCAATAAAAAATGGGGTTGGCGGCCGAAGGCCGCAGGGGCGAAGCCCCTAGTTTTTGGATTCAAATTGATTGAAGTATAAATTTTCATATTCAAAAATCCGTATAGAAACGCATTAACAGTTGACTTATTTAAGAATATTATTTTTCGATTCACATGATGGATTCACATTTACAGTTGCCAATTCGTAATAACGAATAGGATACACAGTCTGCCCCAGTAAACGAAAACGTATTGAAAATAAAAGTACGCGTTAAGTGAATTCATTTTCAGTCGTTTTAATTCATTTTAATTCATTTTAATTCGTTTGAATTCGTATTTTTAACTTTCAATACGTTTCCATTTCGAGTGTGCATGTTAAAAAATCAAATTTTCCATTCGTACCAACAAATAGAAATGCATTGCGGATAAAATTGGATTCATTTTTTTTCCAAAGTATAAATTCAAATACTCTTAAGATGAATGTATTTCAATACTTGTTTATCAATTTGCGATTGCTGGGTATCAGTATATTTTCTGATTCCGGGCAAATTTTAAAATTGTCAAGAATATCACCGAAAAAAAAACATATGTAGCAATGGTAATATACCCATCAAGCCTCCATAATGTTTATGTCGGATAATAATCGCATAGATATATAGGGCCGTTCTAAGAAGTGTGATAACAGGGGTATTCATGCTGTGTTTATACCTTAGTAAGTGTTCTGTGGTTTACACATCCTCTTTTAAATTTCATACGACATACACAGAGAGAAATGCAGGTCGTACACATATACACGCCGATATAGGATTTAACATTCTCCACGTGGCGAGGTGGCGGAAATGCCGTAGAGCACATACACATCTACATATGTATATATATGTATATATTCGGTCGCCTTTGGCATTGCTCTCGAGACGAAATTCTTTGAAATACAGATCGGGTAAAGTCGCCGGTGCTCGGCTTAACGACCGCAATACGTCGGAAACAGGTTCGACTGAATCCGTATTCGGAAATTCCTTATAATTAGTCAACCAAGAGCGCGAGTGCGATTTGCAACCCCCCCCCCCCCCCCCCCCCCCCCCCCCCCCCCCCCCCCCCCCCCCCCCCCCCCCCCCCCCCCCCCCCCCCCCCCCCGCCCCGTCATTATATATATATGAAGTACTCGTTATTGATTTTATCGATTGAATTTTGCTTCATTACGCTATTCTATACCGCTACGTTCTTTTTGGAGAATTAACATTTAAAGGGATTTTAAAGACGTGGTTGTGCGGTACTGATAGTACAGACAGAATTGCTTTCTTTTGGGCAAAGTAATGATGTACATTGTAAAAAAGTGGAGTAAATTATAACATGGTCTTGAAAGTATTACGAGTCGCTGGAGTTTGGAAAATATTTCAATGAATCTTTGTGATTGGTTAACATGATTACAGAAATTAAGATTACTTTGAAATTTGCTGCGAATTTTTGAGAATATTATCGATGTCATGCAAAATCATAGGTATTCTTCAATAGTTTCGTCGAATATGCAAGAATCATTCAAGTTTGTTAGAGATTTTAAAGAATATTGAATATTGTAAAATACTTTTCGTGATTCTTCGATATTTTCAATGAATTTCCAAGAATTAACGCAGGTGTTTGTTATAGATTCCGAAGAATATTACATTTTTTAAATTGAATATTCAAGATTTTTCAATATTTTCAATGAATCTTCAAGAATCTTTCATATATGACATAGAATTGGAAGAATATTGAATTCGTGAATATTTTTATATCCCATTAATAAATATTAATTAATAAATAATTAATGGAACCACAATGGCCAAATTAACTCATCCTATCAGAATATTGAACATTCACGATTCTTCAACATTTTCAAAGAATTTTCAAGAATTGTTCAAGCATTCTAAGAATTTTGAGGATTATTCAATTTTTTTATATGATTCTATATTCTTCAAAGTTTTTAATTAATCTTCGAGAAATCGTTGAAATATTCTATGAATTTTGATAAATATTGAATTTTATCCAAGAATTTTTGCGGTTCTCCAAAATTTTCGATGAAATTTCACGAATCATCCTATGAATATCTGCATTTTCCGAGAATTTTGAAGAATATTCCATTTTTCTAATAATTTTCGCTATTCTTCAATATATCTAATGCATTTTCAACAACCATTCAAGTTTACACAGTCTTTTTAAGAATATTCCATTCATCAATTGTATATTCGTGATAGCCCAATATATTTTCAACAAATTTTCGAGAATCCTACAAAATTACTGTAATTTTCTAAGAATATTGAATTTAATAAATAATTTGCCATAATTTGTAAAAAATATTCCATTTTTTTTCAAATAATTGTCGAGATTCTTAAAAAGTTTCAGTTAATTTTGGAACTTCCAAGAATCTCCTATGTATGCTAAGATTTTTTAAGAATATTGAATTTTTTATTGAAAGTAATTTTCTATAAATTTCCAAGAACCATCCAAGTTTGCTGGAATTTCAAAGAATATCCAATGTTTTAATTGAATATTCGAATATTTAATATTTTCCATGAATTTTCAAGAACCTGCCAATAAGTTTATAATATGATTTTTAAAGAATATTGCATTTTTTCAATGAACGAATGAATTCAATAAATTCGAAATCCTCTGACATTTTCAATGTTTAAGAATATTCCAAGTATGTCAAGATTTTCTAAGAATATTCAATTTATCAATTGAATATTCGAGTTTTTTAAATATTTTTCATCAGTTTTGAAGTATCTTCCAAGTTTGATATGGTTTTTGAAGAATATTCTGAAGAATATTTAAGTTTTCAATGGAATATTCGAAATTCTTCAATGTTTTCAAGGAATTTTCAAGAATCTTCGATTTTGTTTTGAAAAATATTCATTTCTTTTAATAAATCACGCAATTCTTCGAAAATTTTCGAAAATTTCAAGAATACCTTATCTTTCCAACTTTCGGAAAATTTCACGAGTCTAAAATCATGACACGAAATGCACAAAAACTGTGCTTCGGTACTTTCTTTAATGGAATACGACATCGACGAAGGTCTGTCAAGATATCATAAACTGGTCGAGATCGCAAACAATAGTTCCCGTCGTAAATGCAGGGGATTTGGAAGGCAAACAATTTCCTTTTACGAGCGAAACCTCTAAATATCGATGCGCACGAAAAACAAAACCGACACACTGCAAACTTTCACCCCCCGGAATATCAACTAATTTCAAACTTCCCTTTCGAGCCTCGGCATATCGCAACCTCACTTTGATATTAACAAAAAAAAAAAAAAAAAAAAAAAGATGAAGAATCTTTAAAACTTTGATAACCCTCGAGGATGAAAAAAAAAGCATTTGCCGGAAAGTGGAAAATGGAGACTGATAAGAAACAATGAAGGGGGATGCCTCGGTCAAGTTTTTCTCGGTCCATTATCTCGCGCCGGGAAATGGTGGCGACTTTTCGCCGAGCGCGTCTCAAGAGCCTGCAAGTCGCGCGTTAATCCGCTTTGGTAAATTGAAGCCCATTCTCGCCTCGCTTTTTATTACCCAGGGACGCTGTTGCGAGAAAAATATAATCGTATTAAACAAGATTAGATCGTCGAGAAAGATCAGCGATGATTGAATGCAAGAATTAAACATTCAATTTTCCGCTAATCGTCTTCCTTATAGATCCAATCGGGACACAATATCGCTTTGGAAAATCAGTTCGAAAAAAAAATCACGATAAGGTTCTCCGACGATCGTCATTGGAGTCCTGAAGATCTATAAAGATCTGATACCAATCTTTCAGATCCGCGAGGTGTCTTGGAATTTTTCTGTTTACTTGTACATGGTTCGATCTCTATACGATAAAGCATTTTTGGAAATTAAAAAACCTCCTTTTCTAAGTCAGTTTCGAGCATTTCCAGTTTTAATCACCTAGTGTGAAAAGTTCTACTTTCCGCACGGTATTTGTTACTTTTTGAAAAAAAAATTTTATATTCTTAAAAAGTTAGGAAATTGTTCAATTCATGATATTTCTCGAACTTTTTTGGACATGTTTCAACTGCTTTTGAAATACTTTGAACATTTTGGAAACATCGCGCTGCTTTGGAAAACGGTTTTAAACCTCGTCGACAATTTTCGAAACAATTTCAAACAATTGA
Source organism: Trichopria nigra (assembly GCA_030522945.1). Taxonomy (NCBI): domain Eukaryota; kingdom Metazoa; phylum Arthropoda; class Insecta; order Hymenoptera; family Diapriidae; genus Trichopria; species Trichopria nigra. The sequence goes on from JAPYZR010001953.1 coordinate 18,918, forward strand.
AAACTCGAGGAATTTTCAAAAATTTTTAGAATTCGTATAGTTTTTAGTTGTTTTGAGAAGTGTTTCATGTTTTTCCAAACATTTTTCAATGATCGTTCAATATTTTTGGAACATTTTATAAAGAATTTTTAAGCGTTGTTTACTATTTTTCAGTTAGAACGATAAAACATTTCACGAGAGTATTGTTATTTTTTGAAAATGATTTTCTTTTCGTTCAACATATAAAAAGAACATTTTGACAATCTTGACGTTTTTTCAAAATAATTGTTGACATTTCCAATATTTCCTAGGAATTTTTCCGAATCGTACAATCAATTCCTGATAATCAACATTTTTTTGAGAATTCGGTAGAATTTCCAAAATTTTTAAAGAATTTGTAAAGTGCGTTTCAAAATAATCACCGCTTTTATAAGAAAATTATCAACGCTTGTCAACATTTCGTAAAAACTTTTGAAAACATCCAGATTCGTCGAAGGATTATTAAAAACATGAATTTTTTTCTGAATATTTGACATTTTTCTCCAAATTATGGTAAAAGAATTTTCGAAAATCTTGACACTTTTTGAATTCCGATAATCGACGTTTTTTAAAAAATCCATGGAATTTTCAAAATGTTGAAAGAATTATTACAAATTTTAAATTCATAGAAATCTTACAAAATTTTAAAAAATTCACCATTTTTTAAGTATTATGAAGAATAACAAAATTTTTTTTCAGAATATTGTACATTTTTTAAGAATTTGTAATAATGTCAGAAAATTTTTAATCATGATGCCTTTTCAAAATATTTTTTAAAACTCCAAGATTTCTTACGAATTTTTAGGAATGTTTCACATTTTCAATGAATTTCCGATAACCACCATTTTTTTTTAAATCCTTGATTTTCCAAAATGTTAAAAGAATTTATTAAGAGAATCAATGTATATATTTCATAAAAACTTCCAAAAATCTTCAGCATAGTTAAAAAAGTTTTCAAAAATAAATCACCACTTTCATTATCGAATCTATTCTCAACCATTCATAATAACTCTTACAAATTTACACCATTATAGAAAAACTATCAAAATCATTCACTTTTTTTTTTTAAGAATATTCATCATTACTGAAGAATTTTTAATTATGTCGTAAATTTTCGAGACAAATTTTCCATTATTCCATTACCAAAAATTCCGTAAAAATCTTGACTCCTTTTTCCAGATATTTTTTATATTTTGTATTTTTTTGTTTATATTTTTTTGCTTTATTTTTTTCAATAATTTTTTTATTTTATTTCTTTTTAAGGTACTAGAACACTTTAAGATTTTGAAAAAAATCGATTTTTGTTTGTTTGCATTATTCAACCCCTTATACCTTCAAAAATCCACCTCCTAAACTTGTCACTTAGAAATTCGTTTTCTGACACGTTACGACTGTGACGCCATCTACAAATTGCAAAATGAAATGAAAATTGAAAAAACTTTCTAAAGTGTGCCTTAAAATAACAATTTTTTATTTACCTTTTGAAACATTCGCGGAGAATTCTCAATAATCAACATTTTTTTTTCTTTTTAAGAAATGCTACAGAATCTCCAGCATTTTTAAGAAATTCCTTACGAACAAAAATCTGCAAGGAATCCATGAAATTTTAACAATATAATTTTTATCATTTCTTTAGTATCATAAAATAATTGCGACATTTCTATCAAGTGCATTTTAAATTACTGCTACTTTTAAAGAGTAAATTTTGGAATTATTCATCAGCGAGTCGCGCGAAGACTGATCAATAATACCAGTCAACGCCTATCATTCTTTAATAACTCTATCGAATTAAATTCTTAGGTTACGGACGTGCTTGCCTTCGTATTACCAATATCCCTCCGTATAAACGGCATAATTTCCCAGAACAATGCCGGAATAAGACTAAATGTCGGTCAACCGTATTACTTCTCGTTTAGCATTCAAACCCGTTAACAATATCACTTCATTCGAGGAAAAGCAATAGCCATTGATATAACTACATTAATGCCTACAATGGCACGATCCTTTGTTAAATAATTCCACGAAATGTCCGAAAAAAACAATGAAATTATCTTCAACGTTATCTTCGACGTTTAATTTTTTTATCGAGAATTGAACATACATTGGATTTCCAGTTGATATGTACGTATAATGTCCAGTGTTTGTCCATTGTACATCCACTACACGTCCATTATACTTCCATTGTACTTGCACAATGTACGTCCTAGATGGTGACAATTGGACGTACATTGGACGTCAATTATACGTACAATGATGACGTAAATTGCACGTTCAGTGGACTTACTACAAGTCCGGTCTGGATGCCCATTCTAGATGTCCATGTACATCCAATGTACTTCCAGTTCTCACTGACGAGGACGTCCATCGGACGTTCATTGTGCACGTACAATGATCGTACAATGTTACGAACATTGTATCAAAACTTGACATTGATCGTCCAATGACAGTTCATTACGACACGTCGAATTTACTACCTCGAAAGTTAGCCTATATGCTTTCACCGTGACCACTTTCCTAAACAGTGACAACAACATGGAAAGACACGGTCCATGTACTCTTCGACCTGATAATAAACAACTCTCAGCGAGTGCAGTACTGATGAATGTGAATCATCTCCCTATCGCTGCCGTAGGCCAATGATCCCATAATTTCCGCAACCTCGTCTAATTTACAAAGCCCAAGCCGTTAAAGTCTTCGAGGCGGTCGATGAAGCCGAAGCACTCCATCGCGGAGTCTCTGCGGAATTGGGCTTTAAGCGCCAGGAATAGTAACTCCTACCCCGCACCCCTGTATATATGTATAATCAACCCCGTCCAGGTGTAAGTGCGGCGTGACGTTAATAATCGATATGGCGTTGAGGGCTGGTTTCCGGTTTCGGTACGTGAATCCGCGATCTGTCAGATGCATCGCAACGGCCCGTACCCGACATTTGCTGCACAGGGGGAGCTCGGCTTAAAATTGTAAAAATAAGCGACATCTCGCGCCCAGAAATGGAACGTCAATTCGGCAACGATGCGCTTTGACACTTGACGAATGCCGCAGTAAAAAAGATGAATGATAGTTCGAATCGGCAAAGGTTTTTTCGTCTCGTTCAATGCCCTATATATATATTACGATCTTTGGATGAAGCCTGCCTGCCCTTTTTGACGTTCGATTTAAATATGTCCGCAACATCCGTCTACGGACGTGACACCTACCAACAATTTATTAAGGAAGCATCCATCAGTTACGACACAATCTTACCCCAACATGAGCCCCCCCCACCCAAACTCGCAAGAAACATCGTACGAACAATGTTTCCCGCTTCGCGCCGGTTCCGGTGTCTAGTGGTTCAGTCCATTCCTTATTCAGTGGGTGAACCGTTTCTTGTGGTGCTACTTAGCCCGAGCAGAGTGGAAACTCGAAGACGAAACTTCATCCTGAACGACACTCAACCCTATAGTCTTTCGCACTATCAAAAAGGATAGAATCACCTTTCCGAATTATGCGGAGTCATATTCACCATTGGCATGCAGTTTGCGAAGAAAAAGTTAGGAAATCGGACGTAGCGTTATTCATTTGTTCTGCGATATACCTGCTTCCTATTGCATTACGCGCCTTAATTTTAAATCATCTCTTCAGAACCTCCCAGTTGACGTGTTTCCACCACCTAACTTTTGTTATGGCAAGTGCTAGGTTACGCGAATCGAATGGAAATGAAACCGATATATAGACACGACCTGAGTTTCTCGAAATATTAAAAGTGTCAAAAATATCATTATCTAACATTTTCAAAATACAAGGTTAGTATCTATATTCTACGCCTTGAAACTGGCGGCAACATTCAACCCTGACCAACTTCACGCGGAACGGATCACATCAGAGTATAGAAATTTTTCGTTCCAACGAACCGCATTCAAACTTTTGATGTGGAATCCGTCGTGTTGTTCCGCCGCAGCAATTTTGGCTGTCGCGGTTTTGGTGTACATCGTCAGGCGGCATTAGGACGTCGCTCAATGTGATCCGGTGACGTAAGAAATGCATCGACTCCTGTGATATACATCATGTCCGTAAGACGTTGCACCGCGATGCGAAAGAAACAAAGGGAAAATTCAGTCTTCGAGGATTCCAGGTGCCTGGTAAAATGGACAAAATGGACAACGAGGACGTGTATAGAAACGCCGCTGCTGCTATTCGCTTTAACGCATGGGAAAAAGATTGTAAACATGTCACGAGACCTGTGTAAGCAATGCGTTTACTTTTGTGCTGGCCCATTTATTTTCTGTCGAAAATGTACCCGAATAAATAACGCGATATACTAAAAACTGCACTGTCGTTCGTGTCGATTCATTGCTAAGTTATGGTTCCTGATGGGGTCTTTTAAAAGAAACTGCAAATATTATTCTCGACAGTATGTCGAGGATTTTCTGGAATGTTGGTTTTAATAGCTTTCAGAATCTTTGACGGAGAATGCGAGGTTCGAGTTTAGGGTTGAAAGTGTTTGTACCGATCATAGGCGTCCTTGGTGGAATGATCTTAACCTCACAGCACAATCGTAACATCATTGTGTAAATCGCATGCACATGAAGTCGCATGCCGGATGCAGAAGGCTGTAATCTTGGGGATCGCTTGGGGTCTAGTCGGACCTCATAAACTAAGACCGTGAACCCAGAGTCACGTCATCTTCCAACAGTGGTTGCGTTTACATTACTACAATAACATTGACAAAGTAAGGTAAATATTTTTAATGAAAACCCCCTCCTCAGCCACGCAACAATTTTACAGCTTTCCCATCAACGTCTAATCCGTTTAAAGAAATATCGATAACGTGTCGATAACGTTATTTAAGCATTGAGGTATATACGAGTTGAGAGCTGCTAATGAACAAGTTTCCGAACTCCATTTCGAATTTCGATTAGAGCGGTTAACAGTTATCGAGGGGAATAACTATATCCGCATATAAATTGTCATGAAACGTGCACGCTATGTATATCGACCAACCTACACAAAGTAGAAACTTAAAGTTGTAATTATTTATTCGTCAACGCTTCAATCTGTAAAATTAACAATATGCAATTACGTCATATAACAAGATTTATTCATTTATATTGTCACCCCTGACCTACCCATCAACTCGTCAGTGGAATATGTTATATATGATAGGTTATGTAATGAGTGGATTAGAGAGTCCATAAAATGGAATCTAGCGACATCTGTCGGTAACTGCCGGCAAACAAAACGAATTCCGACAATACCAACGGGGTAACAAGGTATCGAAAAAACGAACGATGAAGATATAAAAGTAGAAAATAATCGTAGAAACCATCATGTTGTCCATGATTACGGAAAATGCAAAATAATTAATGACAAAGGATAATTGTACTGGAAGAGTTATCATGATTATTTGCTTTAATAAACCAACGTAATCTGGATTTACATGTACTCAATTTTAAGTTGAGTTACGTGGAAGGTTCGTTAAAAAAGTGCAAACTTCGCGGAGCAAAAGTTTACGAACGCCCCGGGGTGTGCCAAGTTCCTTCGCGATAAGGCCGTCGTAAAAACGAATAAAAGCAAGCTCTCGAATGATGGAAGCTGGTTACGTACTTAACACTAATATTACAATATTTCTAATCTTTGACGTTGCAACGCGTTTATTAAATTAATTTCAATTGTAACTTGATTGCTTAATTTTGTATTAAAAAAAAAAAAAAAAATCGAAAAATATTTTATATAAAGATGAGTGATTTTAGCACAACTTGAGAATCTTGATATTATTATTTTTTTTTTTTTTTTCAATATATACTTCCACTCCGAGTAAACTGCAATTTTCATAATGTACGCGATTTCTTCGGTTGAGTATATGTTTGCCCTACATTTTAGACGATGCTTCGAATTTTCAAGCGCTCAATCTTTAAGCGCGATTCCACAATTTTCATTTTGTATTTATAAAGATGAAATTTTAGAAAGACGTGTAGCTTATAAAACTTTGAAAATGAATTTAGATAATTTGACAAATTATACAGCCATTTTGTAAAATAATTAATATTAACGTATAAACGACATTTTTCATCGACGTGGTCTGTTTGAGGCAAATAATAGGCTCGCTGCCTTGACTTGTAAATCATATTACAATCCCCGTAAATCCTGCAGTGTAAAGGTCTTTGTAATTAAATTTCCTTTCTAAGAATAGGGACGTCGTACCCAAATGAAAATCTCCGCTCTCAGATTTTTCTTCTTCCGTCTTCATTGAAATCTTCTTAAATGATAAATGAAGTCTTCCGCAGTCAGCGGAATCTTAGTAAGTAATGAATACTTTCAGTCACTTCTCCATCCAAACATTCTTATTTCAAAACAAATTTGTCGCGCCTCTGTTCTTTGCACTTTTCGTCATACGTTAACACCTTTAAGAAAGAGTCCGGTATCCCTCAGGATTTGCAATTAGGCAATAAGCGCCGTTACTACAGCTGCTGATTTGTCAGCAGATCCCAACTTTGACAGTTTCTTCGTTTTTGATTTTGAAAAATGAGAGAGAATAAGCTGTGCTATTGTCATTACCAATCCGCTTCAATTACCTTTCTTTCAATTTATCCCTACAAGGAACTTTTCCTTCTGCTTCGAAAGTGGTATTTACAACTCATGGTATCCATGAGAATCAACATACGGAATCCATCATCACGAGTGGTGTTACCGCAATTCTTGTCATCAGGATGTTATCGTGTCAACATGGATTCCTTCAAGGAAGATCGACCGCAACTAACCTTATCCTGTACGAACAAACGCTAACTTCTTCAATGAAGAAATGCTTGCAGGTTGCCTTCTCAAATTAAAATATATGGTGGGTCTCCCCTTTAATATCATTTCTTGAACTATATCTTCAAAATTGGTTTTGGATTATTATAAGTTTGGGTCAGACCTCAGCTGAGTACCAGAAGTTTTTCAGCGTTTATAATGATGATATTTTTTTTTTTATTTAAACTTATCACTGGAGCTATTAAGTGCCAGGGGGTTATATGACCCGTTGCCTTTTACACACTCAGCTTATACCTTTAGAACTGCTACTCCTTTTTATGTGCCATCAGGCCTTACACTCCAAGCTCACCTGTACGAAGGATGTGCACGATGTTTAATGAGCCACACCGTCTCGGAGGATCGTTAATTTATCTACTCTGTTAGCTATTCAACTGCTATCTCGATAATTAAATCGTTAATTGTTCCGTTTTTGATTATAATAAAACGATTGTTTATATCATTACAGATTATACTGTTTTACTGTATTGCAGACTTGCTGAAAAACCTCCAAATGTACCAAATCTCGACCCACTTGTACCACAGGCGAATGTCATCCTTCGAATTTAAGCGTCACCGATAATTCACAGCGACGAAAACAGCGACATTTTTCACTGTCTGTGGCATGTGTGTGCGTGAAACACTTCCTTAAAAACAAAAACACCGACTCCCACGTTACGGGGGAAAGACCTGAAAAATCGCCCATTCGCTTCAAATAAACCTCCCTGCGTGAATTTCACTCCTTCCAATCCTTCAAAGTTATAAGACTCTCTTACGTAATGCATATCACCCTAATTTCAAGGTCAGGTTCGTAGCAACCGGTCTCTGTTATAATATAGACCAGCATCAACCCGAACTCACTTTTAATGCTAATGCCGACAGTTTACGCGTAAATCCAAATTACAAGCTCGTTTCGCGTTATCTTTACGTATATAAAGGCCGGCAAGTTTGCGTGCTGATCTACGAATAATGGACACTTCAACCCCTCTAACCTTGAAAACGTTGTTATGATTTACGCGAGGAGGTGGTGGTCTCGAGAAACTCGTAAACATCGCAGCAAAGAATGGACCATCGCCGCTCGCAAAAGTTACAACGCACCCATAGTTATAATAACTATAGCGTTTTATATAATACCGCCATAGTGCTTCCGTGGTATAAATTATGGAAAATTTCGGAAAGCGCAAGGAACTCGTAAATCAAGTGCGAAACCTCCTCCTCCTCTAAGGATTTATGGCCTTTGGAAAATCTCGTGACTTCTCGGCTTCCGCGCTGCCTTCGGATTATCTCAGGAATTTAGCGGTTCCTTTCCACGACGGATTCGTATACGAGATCGTTAATGCGAGTAATGGTTCAGGTTCGATCGTGTCGACTTCACCGAGGCGTAAAGACTTTGATAATAAAAGACGTCTTCTCCACTGTTATTCGCCTCCTAGGCGATTTATTTCGCACCTTTTATACCGACGTGGCAGAAAAAAAAATATGCCAGCTACGATATAATTTTGAGGTTATGTCTGCCCTCGTCAAATTTACCTCGCATCGTGGCAGTAGGTCATTTCGGCGTTACAAATTTGTGGGCGTTTACGTATATAGTCTCGCAAAGAACCTTCGAAAGTTTACGATTTACGCAAATTACGCCCGCTTTCTTCGTACGTTTATATTGTCTCCGTTTCTGTGAAACTCTGGCACTTTCCTCTTGAAGGTTATGTTTTCGTACTTAACTAAAACATAACTTTTTTGAATGGTCTTATTATTTTGGACCTTTTATTATACTACTTGCCTTCAACCATAAACCACGTATATCATTGTACACCATCGAACATGGATGTTTATAGAAGGACGTAGCATCCACCTAATATTGTTGCGAATTTTTCTTCTCCATCGAGACACGTCCACAATGAGAGTAATGAAAGACACTCTTTTCATACTGAGTATACCTTCTTGACCTTTTATTCTCCAGTCCCTACTCGGGAATTCGACGTTCGTCTATATTCATTTGATTGGTAACACCATAGATGGCGCTTATAACACTTACAATTTTGAGGTTATGCACGCTTTACAACCCTTTCTCTTTGCTTTTTTCTACCCTATTTCACGGTATCAATATATTGCCACGTGTTGCAGGGCACTCGCTGGCTAAAGGGAAATCCTAACCTCTCAACTGAGCCGCCGATCGGAAAATGCAGACGTAACCTCAAAATTCATTCGCCTATAATATGGAGTAAAAGAACAAACTGCAACAGTTTCCGCCATTCTCGCACGGTGAAACTCGTCGGTATACACGCTCTCGGATTGCGTCATTACGTTACGTTTCGCTTGAAAAAAGGAACCTCGCGTTCTTGGCTTTTTACAATACACGTACCGGGACGTCACGAGCGAATAATAAAAAAAAAAAAAAATCGTCCGTCGCGCCAAACGCAAACTCGGCAGTCGTAAAAGTTACGCGGTCACCATTTAAGTCAGCTACGCGGCGTAACCGAGGACGTTGATTCGCACGAACATATAATACACATATATATATATATATATATATGATTTCAATTTTATGGCTGCGTTTTGTCGTCTAAAGTCTAAAGACACCGGGGTTGTACGTAACCGCAAAACGTCACCATATATATATAGCTTCACTGGTTCTATTTTTTCAAGGCTGTTAAATTGTGAGGTTATGAACCCTACGATTGCGGTTTTCGCACGAATATCATCGCGTATGCGGAAGAAAATTGAAAATCATACGACAACGCAATACGATTATACATAATCTGATGAAAACAATGTTGTTTTTTTATTTCCAAATCCAAGATGGCGAATTCGAAATTGGAAAGAGAGAAAGGTTTGATAATTTCATCGATTTTTCTCGAAATTGGCAATCTAAGATGAACTAATACGTGCGACATCGAGATTTCTCTCATTATAAAGTCAACATATTTATGGTTTTTTTTGATTTTCCTGATTTATGCTAGCAGAAGAGTCGGAAATAGAAATTCAAAACTCAAAATGGCGAATTGAATGCGATAAACCAAAATGGCGGCAGTTTTATAAATTCGTTCGTCTTGTACATGGATTAAATCGTGTTTCGTTTTGAAATATCTCGATTTGAAAATTGGAGATTTGAGACGTCGAGTCTTATAAGGCGCCATTTTGAATTTTGAATATTCCGAATTCCGTAGTAGGAATTACCAAAATGTCTTAAGAATATCAATGAATTTCTCGCAGTGGCGATGATTTCTCTTCCGTCGCTTTTAACCGGACGTTTTTTCATCGAAAAACCATTAACAGACAAAATGGCCGCCAGAATTAAATTCATTCGAAGGAGTGCAGGATATTGTTTCCGCGAGCCAAACTGCATATTAATGTTGTAATTACGAGATAATGCAGCATCGAGACGATATAATTACTGTACGTCGCCATATTGCATTCGTCATCGTTATTCCATACGAATATGAAAAATTTAATTACATTAATACCTCGAGTTTCCGGTAAAATAATGAGTGATTATTTATGAAATAAATTACGATCGGGATATAATAGATAATAATCAGTGCAATAATAATACTCGACGATCGGAAATTTGATTTTCAATTGGTGGAGGATCCGCGACTTGGCTTAATTTTTAAAATTATGATAATAAATCAACGGGTGTTAATAATCTTTCGGACGATAATTGACGAAAATAATGTATATATATAAAACTAATTTTTGATGTATAGATTGGTTACATTCGCGTATTGTATACGTAATATATACGTGTCATTTACGTACGGTAAAATGGAACGACAGTTATTTAAATAGCCATAAAATTAAAATTCAAAGGTTTAAATGTGTTTTCAACAGTCAATATGAAGTATTGGCAATAACCGCCAATTATGAATTTAATTAACTTCCCTGCCTTATATACTATAGCAATAATAATGTACGGAATTGTAATATTAAATCAAAATCGAATTAGCAACTACTGTGTAATGTTGTTTAAATGGGTTGCCTTGTGCAATGTGACTCCACTAATAAACGGAATGCAATCAATAACACATCATATAGTTATATATATATATATATTGAAAATAGAATAAATAATTTTTACGAATTACGCGGAATTAAATCGATAGAATTTAAAGGTTTATACATAATTATATTGCATTTTATATACAATATATAAATTGACGTATGTCTATATATAATATAATTATATGTAAGCCTTTAAAATTTTTCTAATATACATAAATATAATATAAAATTTTTTTGTTATTTATAAATATAAAAAAGAATAAAATTAAAAAACCAATCAACTTTTGAAAAGTAACAAATTTGTTACATCCTGAAGTAAATATAGATTATTAAAGAAAATAAAAACCAAACGATAATAAAATTTAAAAATAATTTTAATTTTGTCGTGATTAAGAAAAAACGAGAAATTAGTAAAACTTGATGAAAATCAATATATTATAAAATATTAATTAGGTTACATTAGGTTAAAATTCATATATAAATTAATAATTATATATGAATTTTATTACTCTATAGAATGAAAACAATCGAAATAAACAAAGAAAATTCGGTGTTAAAATTTCATGAAAACATTTTAGTTTTGGAGTGGATAATGTATAAACAATAACTTAATTAAATTTAATAGTAATATTCTTTCCACAATTTTTAGAAGTTACAGGACATTTAATCTTGTCCAAACTTTTTGAAGAATTTTGATTTATACCTATGTATTACAAATATACAATTTTATGGAAAAAAAATAATAAAAGTTACGAATTTTCTATCTATTTCTGATATATATCAATTGTTATGATAAAAACGTGATTCATACATTTTCTTTATTTGAATAACAAAAAAAGTCGAAGGAACCAAAAACAAAGATAAAATCAAAGACAACAAAAAGAAATCATGAAGTTATTTTATAAAATTTGTAAATTTTATAAATTGAACATTTTTTCCATTAACATTAAATTCATTGCCACTCGCTTTCGAGTTTGAAATTCAATTCGAAAATGAAAAGCAAAAACTCCATTAAAAAAACAACCGAATAAATACTCGAATTTTGAAAAGGAGGGAATTTTTGTTCTATTTAAAAAATATTTCACCACTTAATCAATCAAATTTAAAAAAAAAATTATTAATTTTCGTTTTAAGAATTGAAGGAAACAATTGAGCAGAAAAAAAGGATGACAAGTGACGAAGATTGATGGAATCAAAAACAAAAGCTGAGAAGACAATGCTGATCGATGAAGACATGAAATATTTTGCATATTTCAAAAACGGAAAAAATGGAGAAAAACTAGATAAAATTCATGAAAAGAAAACTTTACGTCTTATAATTGACGTATATAAAAATAATTGATGTAAATGAATAAAAGTTGATGAAAATAGCCAAAAGACGTGTTTATTAAGTAAAAATGAACATTAAAATTGAAAAAAGATACTAACAAATTTTTTTTTAATTTAAAAAAATAAAAACAATAAAAAACAAAATAAAATTTAAAACCAAATAAAAGAAAAAATAAGAGAACAAAAAAAAAGAAGAAAAATGATACTTTTAAAAAATTTCTTAAGAAACACCAAAAAATGGTCTAAGAAAAACACGAATTAATTAAAAATAACAAAAATCACTAATAACCGACGACAATAATACGTTACGATTTAAAATGCACCGAAAAGAACACCGAAAATGACTGTATTTTAAAATCAGTCATTGTACAGGTCAAATCTACGTATAGGCTTATTTACATTAGATCTTTCTTCCAGACGTCCTTTCTATATTTCTTTGTCTCCGAGTATTCACTTAAAAAAATGCTGAAAAATTCGTAACAGTTGATACTGAAAACCCGAAAATTTTTGTTTTTTCAGCTGCTACAGATTAAAAATGAAGTCTATAAACATAACAAAAGAACTTACGTTCTCGTGGAAAAAATGGATTCAGATATAATTAAATCAAAATCATATATGTTCCAGATATGGTCATATATAATTGAGATATAACGATATATAACCATATGTATATATATATACTTATGTCTGGTCAAAATCCATATATAATCATAGATGATTCAGATATAATTATATCTAAACCATTTTTTCCCGGGTTAAAACCAACAACAACAAATAATTATACGTAACAAACTGTTAAAAAAAATCAAATTAAAATATATTTAAAATTAAAATTGACGTCTTTTTCACACAGATTCACTAAAAACAATATGATTAATGAAATTATATAAATAATCGATACACACACTATAGGCGAATGCGGATGAAAATTGTTGGAAATTAAAAATTTAATTAATGTCAATAAAAAAACATTATATATATAATATAATATATTATAAAATATTATTATTATTAATATATATATATAAAATTGAAAATGCAAAAATCCTAAATGTCGCATTCGGTGACATTGTATTGATTTCGGCTGTCGTGAGATGATAACGCGACACGTTATGCCCAACACGTAAATCCTGTTGTAGTGTGCGACGAATAATCATCCCACACAATCGTAACACGACAATCAAAAACCCAATCTGAATTCACAAACTTATCTTCGTGTGTATATATATATATTGGAGATGCAGTTTCTCGAAGATGCTTCTTAAATGGTAATTTCAAGGGAATAAAATTATACTTAATTCGATCACTGTGAAATAAAATTCAACCCCGCGTAACAAAAAAAAAAAAAAAAAAACATTTTTATCCGTATTTCGAAAATAATTGAGTCATTCATTGCAGAATTTTTCATTTTTCGTGACTATCTTTTAAGTTTGAATCACATTTTCGAAATTGAGTGAAATTTTATTATTAGTTTTAAAAATACGAAAATCCGTACGTTGATGCTCTTTTTTAACTCCGAGGAAAGAAATTTGCCTTTTATTATGTAATAGTAAATAATGTCGGAATTATGTATAATTCATGAAATTTCATTTTTCAAAAATGTTAAACATTAGATTTAAAAAATTATTAAGTTTCAAACATTATATATACAATGTATATTATGTTTATAATATATATAATATATATAATATATAATATAATCTATATATAATATATATATATAGTGTTTGAAATTCAATTATTTTAGAGGGCGAAATGTGAATTTTTGAAATTAAAAATTGAAAGACTAAATTTTAAGGTTTTTGAAATGTATATATACACTCATACATAATATATCGAAAACTATATCTATATTACATACAACCCAGTAAACACGAATTGTAAAATGACGTCAAAATGTCAGACAACAAATTGACGGACAATAGAAATGACGGCATTTTGTTTTTGAGTTACCCCGCCACCTTTCGTTCGCCGGCCGAACTATTATACAACCAAGGAATTAATTTTGAATAAAAAAAAAAGAGCAAACGTATAAAAATAATCACGGTGGAGAGAATACGAATTCCATCTGTGTATGTTATTATATGAAATATTAATCAGAATCTCATCCTAAATCTTTACTGTATAGTATCAATAAAATATCCCTCTATTATCAAATCGTAAATGAAAACTTTGCACTCAAAGAAATAAAAGGATTTTTTGGTTTTCAAAAGTATCATAAAATTTGTCCGACCGCACGTAATTCAATTAACAAAATCAAAATAGTTCGATTTGATAATGATTTTAATACAACGGGAGGGAAAGGCAGATTAAGGGATTGTTTACGCTCTTTCATGAAACATCCACCAGGCGGCGCCCCAACTCGAAAGTAAAGTGGCTTGCGCTCCATAAACCAATTGCAAAATTCACTTAAACTGTTTGCATTTCGTACACTTTCACTTCCACGGTTTTCTCGCATGTATATATTCGTCGTGACCAGCCAATCAAAACGGCCGCCAGATTCCGTTAAAAATGAAATTAACCAACCTTTCTATTGTAGTCGTAACGCATTATCACTGATACAAGCACTGACGGGGCACCAGGAAGACGAGAAAAGAAAATCCAATAATGGCGGTTTGACACTATATACTTTCACTACGGAAAAATGGTTTTCACGCACTTGCACGCACTTGTTGGCCAGACTGTACAAGCGCGTATATACGCACCGGCGGACTGGCACTCGAGGACTGAAAGGAATCTTTTACAACAGCTGTATAGTGCAGCGACCGGCAAAGGCATGACAGTAAAAACGGCAGGTGAGCTTCGAAATTTCGTTGAGGCTTCATATATATATAAAGTGCCGGCCAATCCCGTAACGACAATATTTACTGCGCGCATATATATATATACGTAAAATCGCATTTGGTTTTTGCGCCATTATTGTACATATATAGCTCGCCGTGAAATCTGAATTCCACAACTTTTTTTACGTTTGTCACTTGATTCGTGTGTATTTGCGCGAAGCAACAATTGTGATTGTTTCGTCGACAAAATGATCGAAAACTCAACAATTGGACCACCTGTTTTTGTCATTGCGGGAACAATGCAATCATTTCCATTCGTCATTTATACACGCGCGTGCACACACAAACACACACCCACATATCAATGGTTTTATTCACGGTAAAAGACAAATTTTGTAGATAAAAATATACATGATTAACAAACAAAAAATTAATTTATATATAAAATACATAACATATATGAAACAGGGCAAAAAACTTGGTTTTACAGTCTAACCTATATATATCATATATATATATTAAAGATTTTTTGAAAAATGTAATAAAATTTCCCTTTCATTACGTACCTAACATATTTGACTAAAAAAGTGTATAATATAAATGTAAATATAAATGAATAATAAAAAAAAAATTTTAAAGAACAAACAAAATTGTTAAAAAAAAAATAAAAAAAAAAAACAAAAAATCAAAAAAAAAAAAAGAAAAAAAAAAAAAATAAAAAATGAAACAAAAAAAAAAGAAAAAAAAAGAAAAAAAAAAACAAAAAAAAAAAAAAAAAAAAAAAAAAAAAAAAAAGTATATAAAAAAAAAGTAAAAAAAAAAAAAAAAAAAAAAAAAAATTTTAAAAAAAAAAAAAAATTGTTAAAAAAAAAAATAAAAAAAAAAATCTAAAAAT
>JAPYZR010001954.1:0-25009 GCA_030522945.1 Trichopria nigra
TCGCACTCATATACGAGGCCGTGTCGTCCGAAAGAGTCTATGCGAAATGTTTAAAGGTTCCCCCCCGCAATATTTTGATTTCCCCCCGTCCTCTGATTTTTCCCCCCGTTCCCTCACGATTCCTATGGAGGAAAACAGGCGAGCGTTCGCGGAAGAACACTATCAATTTGGATCTTGAACACGCGCCATCGAGTCCATCATTATTAAAGTTAGTAAGAAGTTCGATCTTGTGTATTGCAGCCAGCGGGTGTACAATTATTGTGTGTAGCAAGATATTCCGGAGATATTGAATTTTGTAATTCCCAGTGAAAAAGCGTAAGTAAGTGTGCACACTACAATTGCGTCCCTTTCCTCCCTAACGAATTTTGGTTTTTTAAATATATTTTTTTTTTTTCTTATATTTGCGTTTCTTTTTTTTTCCCTCTTTTTTCCCTTTTTTTGTAGTAACGGCACGGGTAGGCGTTTTGTCCCTACCCGGTCACAATATACATATAGTTAGAACACCGATTTGGAGTTTTTCTTGAAAATTTACTTTTGAATTCGATATCGAACAGAACAAATGACACATTTATGTATTATCAGACAGCAAAAATTTGATGTATGGATGGTTGTTGTTTATAAAAATTGAGAAGCAACGAATCTACAATTTTCGAACTTGTTACGGGCGAGAAAAAGATTAAGGAGAATATGAATCAAGGGCCCCGAATAAAGGCTGGCATCCTATAGCTGTGGTCGATGAGAGGTGAGGCGGCGGGCGGCGAGCAGATATGACTGTTGCTGTCATATATAATAACCGCATAAAACAGATACGCGCGAACCAACCAGCCCGTGAATATATTATGTTGCCGCGGTTAATTTACGATTATAACGTTCGTGTATAACTATCATTGATGATATACTGCCTCGACCGAGGGCCAGAAGTAAGACTGCGCGGATAAAGGGAGGTGCGGCAGCGACAGAGACAACATCGAGAACTAAAGGGAGACGTACATATAGTGTGATCGAGAGAGTAAAAGTATTTTGAAAGAGGAACAAACAGATATTGAGATATACATATAATGAAAGTGAGATGCAGTTTGGGCAGCAAATTGAAAAAATTGTGCACATTGAAATGCTGCTGAAATTGAAAAGATTTAAAGTAATAATTGTTTTGTTTTAATAACAGGGGAAAGTAGTGGAAAAAAATGTAAATGTTTATAACAATCAATATTACATTATGTTGATAATAAAAGGAAACACACACATAGAGGGAAAAAATCATTAATGAAATGAAACATTATTCAATCTGAATATATACCATTTTTTGATACAATGGAAATATCATGGACCGAATTAATATTTTATTAATAAGATTCCATTATCAAATTTTTATTAAATTAAAAAGAAATAGTATTTATAAAAGAGTAGTGGAAAACTAGTATAAAAAATGATAAAGTAGTACCCGCCGGAAGAAAATTGTAAATTGGACAAAATTAATGAAAATTTTTAGAAAACTATACGACAAAACACAAAACAAATTTCAATTTAAAATGTCAACTTAAAACAAATTTTGTTTTTGGAAAGAAAGTGATATAGAAATTAAAGTAAATTGGTAAAAAGGTATATGATACTATTATGGAAAGAACTATTATTATAGAATTATTAAAAAATTGGTAGAAAATTGACAACTGCAATGTTATAAGAATTTTAGAAAGAATTAAAATTTTTTTAAAGTTTTGTGAATCCACATGAAAGTTGACTAGAACGATTCAGACATTATTTTTGACAGGAAAAGAATAAACAAACTTGGTAAACATTGGCAATAATTGAATAAAAAATAAATAAAAATACAATTACTGAAAACAGGGACAAACAAAAGCTTACAAGAAAAAACAATTTTAAGTAAAGTTTAAATTCGAAATTAATGAGAATTAATATAAAAAAATGAATTCTCCAATGACTCCAATGAATCAAGAAAAATATATATATATATATATAGGTATATATAAATAATTTTTGCAAATTTTTCGTAGTTTAAAAAGTTGACTCAAAAAGACATGAAAAGTTAACTTAAAAAGAAATGGAAATTAAAGAGGAGATATTCATCTTCTCAACTGCATTGGAATTAATTTCAATACGCACATTAACCTTTCAACTGCGCCCAATTTACTAAAGTAATTTTCCCCATATTAATTAATATCTTTTTTTTCACTTCACGCCTCTTTCAATTCATGCGTAACTTGTCTATTTCACGCATGGCACCGACCAGAATCTGCAAATGTTCACTTTAACCATTAATATATATGAGGCATCTAAAGTACATAAAGCATTATCTTCACTCATCCAAATACAAAAAGTAGGACACCGGAATCGTGCGTAAAAATACACTTTACACCCTTGTTAGGTAATATACTATTAGTAACCCTATTCTGCCCAATTTTTCTAACCTGTATGTTAAAAGTAATGGAGTCCAGAAAAAATGGCCATGAACAGGGAAATTGACCATAGTTTAAAAGCAAATATATCTACGGAAATGATCGCAATGCGACTACGTATCATTTAAATCTAGGAATAAATTGGATATGTTAGTAACTAATATGATGGCAAAAACATTCTACATCAGTTGTAGAAAATTGCGAAATGTTCCATATCCCCATGTACGGGACATTTTATGCAATACAGGTATGTGATAATGCGACATTTGCACTTCTTATGTTGCTATCGTGGTCATCGTTATCGACATCATTCTCCTTACTATAAAATATACATTATTATTCTCTCACGTCTTATTGTCATTTATAGGAATAAACTTACATTTCATGAGCCATTACTGTATTTATATTTATTACATATAATAAAATAAAATAATAAATGTAAAATTAAAATGAAAATGGCCGATTTTTTTTTTTAAACAAACCAAAGAAAAGCAATGTCTCGTATTCTGATATTAAATGGACGTTTCTCAGAAAGTTCATAATTGATATTTTTGACCGAATTTACTTAAGACTTTCAGGACTGAAGCCTGCTATACTTATTCATCGGCCTATTATACGAATCGAATGAAAATAAGAATGCTTAATTAAAAATAGCAGGATGAAGTTACCACTGAATTTCTTTAAATCGGATTTGTCGTGATTCTCGGTGAAGCCTAGCTCGGGTTTCGGTTCGTTGCGAGCGATCTTGAATTGGTATCGGTTCTCTGATTTCCCCGCGAGCGAACAAACGAACGGGTTGGAATAAGCTGATGAACTTCAGTCGGTTCCCCATGCAAATTGAATTACTTCTTCGTGAAATATTTCTAGTAGCTTATCTCGAAGGATTATCAAAAGCATTAAAAAGCCGTGAATCCTTACTGCGCCTTGTTATTTCTAAAATAATGACTTTTCGAAGCGAACATAAAAACTTGTATATATACTATAGCTTATACACGCATAAAACAGAATTACAATTACCCACAAAAATAAATGAAAGGTAACATGAGATTTGTAAAATTGTAAACGACGAAACTTTTATAGAATTCGAAATATTATTTATCATTTTCATGTTTGCCCATATTAATTTCAGAAGTGACGCAAATGTATTAAATTTTATTTAATTTTATTCAAATGGAATACAATTTTATTTCCAAATTTCGGAGGAAATGATATTATCGAAAAGCATTTTGTTGTTGATGCAACAATATTTTGTAGGGCGATTAAAATCTAAAGATTTCATAAAATATCTTTTTTGACAAATGTTATTGATTATACTGATTTGATTTTCCATATATTTCAAATCAAATAATGGTTTCACATATTTATTAAAAATATATTAAAAACTATCTTTTCTCGTCTTCGTATTTTTTTTTATCATTCTTTTTTTATTTTTATTTTTGTTACCATTTTTTTTTAACATTTTTCTTAACGTCTGTCGTTGGAGCATTATCGTAATGAAAATTCTGCTCTATCGATCACAAATTTCGCGATAAGATTTCGGCCATATATGCGGACATTCACTTGAAAAACGACGTTAGAATGCCTTTTAAATTAAATATAAAATATTTCGATAACTGCACGATATTTAAGTGTGTTTACTGTCCAATTGCATTAACGGCCGCGTAAACGAAAAATGGATAAATTCCACAAATATAAAATATGAAATCGAATGAATAGGGAATATCGGAAACCAATTATCAGCACCGCTAATCCGCGATTAAAACACCAGTAAAATTTCATCCGAGCGTCGCTCGTAATAAAAACGGGAACAATCCCGCCGATGGAATATAAAAAGTTCAGAAAACAGGTTCGATGAAATGGCATCGATAATCCGCTGAAAATATGCTGGAAAAAAAAAGATGGAGAAGGACAATAAAATCTTGGCTGTAAGAAGCAGAAAAGTATATAGTACGAATAAGAACGGGCGCGGAAAAGAAGGCTAGAACTGAGGAGGGAATCGAGAATCGCGGCGCCAAAGGGACACCGCGCGAGGTTTTTCGGGCAATGCAATGATCGCAATTGCGGGTCGATTCATCCATTTCATTCCTCTCGGCACGAAGTCATCAAACATCCGTGCACGCATAATAGCCGACCGGTCGGCGGCGGCTCAATCCCGGCAAGAAGTCGGGACGAGAGACGGCGAACGGTCAACCGATGACAGTTACATGTCAATACCGGATTGAAAAGTGGTTGTTGACTCGCGCGATCCGCCGCTCGAAAAAAATGTCAGCAGGAAGAAATAAAGATCGAGTGAGGAAGTCGCGGTAAGTGAACCGAACTCGACGAAGAAAACTCGATCGCATAAAACGTCCGGTAGCTTCATAAAATAAAGTTGTATCGGCCTTATATTGATAGTTTGAGTTTGTTTTTTCGCGTACAGGGTATTTCTACAAACAAACTACGTAGTTAATCGGAAAAGAAAAGTTAGGAACGTTTAGAAAGTAGCATGTAGACGATGACTGATCTTTAAAACACTTGGAGCCTAAGAAGCGACCATTCGTAGCCATTTTGAATTTTAAAAATCTGACGTCGCCAAAACCCCTATGGGACAAATTTTGTAAGCTTTCAATCATAGAAAAAATTCTTTAAAAAATCGACAGAAAATCTTTAAAAAAAGGTAATTTATGTATATAAATATAGTCAATTACCCAAGGATGTACCTATTTTGCTACATCGATTTATGTCATGATTTCACTTAAACAAAAATAATCCAAAAGTATGCCTACTTTTCTGCCTCCACTCTACAAATTTCTTTGGGACGAAGTCGGAGAATTTTTCTAGATTATAAAAGTTACCAAATTTCATACATCTTTAATTGTATGATAATATATATTAATTAATGAAAAGTTTGCATACATAACAGAATGAATTAATTAATAGAGTTTTTAGGTCAATCAAACAACGTCAAAGATGAATGCAACAAAACAGTAGCAGCCGTATTCCATTATGTTTCGAAATAATACCGCAACATTTCGCAATCATGTCGATTTAAGTTTTCTCTGAAACCGACAAAAAAGCCGCGTGGTATAGTGAAAAGCAAAGTATGCGCAAGGAAGTGTTACAAAGCGGAAAAGTTTCGAAAAATAAATAACAAGGTGTTAAGCGCTCGTAAGCGAGAAGGGTCGGGCTTGACTCGAGACGAGCGCAGACGGGGGATGAACCGGGAAGCCCGCAACCCCTCGACGGCAAACAGGGACCTCGCGTCGCTCGCGTCGTGAAGAGAGAATGCTCGCTGAAATGAGGAGATGGTATAATCTTTCTCCAGAGATGTAAAAACGAAAAATGACGTGCGAGGATCCGCCTGTATATATAGGATACAAAAAGATGAATTCGTTTATCCACGAGGGAAAAACCAACTTACAGATGTAAGTCGGCCTTTATTCTATTTTAATACTTTCCTATACCCAGATGCTTCAAGGTATACACTTGTTTCATGGATAAGCGGCAAGCTGCTTGTCAAGAGGAAATATACACGTTATGAAGAAAGTTTTGGCGACATAATTAATTTTATTAATGAATAATCAAAGAAAAGACGACTTGTAAAGTTCAAGATCCAAACAATTCGTTTTTTCATTCAGACAGGGACCAGATCGAATTAGCCAACTCGTTAATTCCACCTCCTACTCTGACCGAGACTATATACGCATTCGTTGAAATACTTGACCTTATATATACGTATAATATGTACGTATAATTTACACTGCGCAGCCCTAGTAGAAATCAGTTTGTAAATATCCGGGCGTAAGCTTGGCCCTGACTCGCGCCTGGATATCTATCAAGGCGCGAGTCAGGACCCAGATCGCAACAGATTTCTACTAGGGAGTATACGGTGGGATTTAGATTAATGCCTTTGTCTAAACACCAAATGACAACAAGTATGATGTGCGACGCATCTGCGATGAAACCTTTCATGCCGTATACATTTTACTATCTGCAGGCTCTAATTGCGAGTTTATGACAATCCCGAACATACATTGGTTGAAATATAGATCATCACAGCATTATGATGAAATACTCAACCTCTCGCGTAATTGCAAACAACCGTATATTTTGATGACCACATATACAGTTTGATATCAGCAATCGGAACGGATCAATCACCTATTTGCCGAATATTTGGATAATCTAACGTTGCAAACAAACTTTGTAAAGCAAAAAACAAAAATGCAAACGACATTATCGTCGTCTTAAAATAATAACCCAGCAGCAATGATTGCCGTGTATACATATCACGCGTAACCGGCGGTCATAAATTAGATTAAACAAAGTAAAGAATCGGAGATTAAGTAGTTGGAGATCAAAAGAAATCGAACGAAGCGACAAGCGCGATACAAAAGGGTGCGAACGAGCAAGAAAGCGTGAGAGACCTGGCGATAGAGAAAAAGAGTCCAGGGGGACTTGGACACCCCAGAAACTGCGGTGGCGAAGCCTGCTTAACAGATTTAAAAAATCACCAATAACTCGGAGGGGTCGCAGTTTCGACCGCGTCGCTGGAGTTGGCCCAGGGTATACGCGTAACTACCGTGCACGCGGTGCGCGAGGTTCTCTCTCTCTCTCTCTCTCTCTCTCTTTCACTCTGGCGGAATGTCATTTTTCATTTTAATGGTAGCCCAAGAACCGCTCTCCCCTCGTTTATTTGTTTCTCTGGTACTCTCGTTGTTCGCGATTCTTCTCTCGGCTCTTGTTCGACTCCACCGACTCGTTTGCCCTTTCCCGTACCCCCCCCCCTCTCTCTCTCTCTCTCTCTCTCTCTCTCTCTCTAGCTATCCCTGTTTTTATCCTCGAGGCCAATCGTTCGTCCCATTCTTTTACAATGTTCTTCCCAGTGCTATTCTGTGCTTCGGCTCCTGATCCTCCTCTTCTTCTACGTCTCTTAGCCGTAGCGAGACCAGCTTCCTTTTATCTCGACGCGAACGTCTTAATAGCCTACGGTCCGCATCGCGTTGCCATTACCACCAACACCACCACCTCCACCAGCAGTCGTCGACTCTTCTGCTAGCTATAGCTTCCTTCTTTCAAAAGGCTTACGGAAGCTGCACTCTTTCTTTATATTCGCATCTTATTCCCGAAGTTTCCACTCCCGTCTTTTTTCTTACGCGGGAAAGGCTACCCCCGGGTATTACAACCTATCCCAGGGTCAAGCGTCTTAGAATAAGGAGAGTCGTTGAAAACGATGATGTTACTGCCTGAATCGCCGTTCGGAGGATGGCAAATCTCTTTCGTTCCTTGCTTCAGCCCCGTAATTACCGCGTAAATCTTGCCGGGGTAGGGCGCCATTTTATCGCCTCCGAGACGCTCGCTTACCAGAAATGATTTTTCGCGTTATTATAATTAAACCGACATTCGTCAGTGACGAAGATGGCCTCCGAGCAGCTCGAGGCTCGAGACACGGATGATTCTACGACTTTGACCCGTTGCGTTATGGGCAATATTGTCGGCGATTTATGGATTGTAAACTAAATTGTTATTATGTCTTCGAGCAGCCAGCGTGCTGGATCTTGAAATAATCGTACACGCCAAAAGTCCTTTCAAAGGCACAACACGTGTTGCATTGCTCCAACAACGGGCTTTTAATGTCGACGACTCTATAGGAAAACGTAAAAGGGGCATGCTGCTTTTATTACCTAAAATGAGTCGATCATACTTTCCAAGTGCAATTCGCCCTCGCGGTAAATAATAAACAAATTTTCAATGAATCCTTGCTCGACAACAAACTAACTATTCAAACGATGATTATTCATCATCCATTCATGATATTATTAATCGCAAACTTATTTTTATAAATATATCGTAAAAACCACTTTAAAGGAGATACTTTTACAATAACTTAGTCATGAGAGAATGTTAATACTTGAATAAAATTTGAAAAAAAAAATGATGGTTAAAAATTATCATCTGGCTCTTTATTCGACTGTCATTTGTTTTAATCAAAAAAATTACGAAAGATAAGACGAGAAGAAATTATAAGCACTATTCTAGAAAGGCGAAGAAATAGTCGAAATGCGTATAGCGAAAGGGCGACATATCACATCAGAGCTGTCAGTGCCTTCAGCTTCTCCATCTCGCTATTACTCCACTTAGTCGACGAGCCGAACGCTTGTCCCTTTTACCTCCTCCTCGACACTTGCTTTCGGATAAGTGGGTGATGAAAAAAGAAATAAGCGGAAGCTAATGTCGAGAAGTTTCTTTCGATCCTCCGAAACGCCATATGCGAGGCGTTACGGATACGCGTAGCTTCTTCTACATGGAGGAACCGTGGCCTGCTAGAGCTGCTTGTCAAAACAATGAAAAGGAGAAAAATAAACGAGCCGTCATCTCACAAATTAGTGCAGCCAGTATTTTCGAAGCCGGTTGAAATTGATATTTGATAGTGAAATGCAAATCCCCGACCGACCGGATGACAAACATTAGGTGAATGAATTCATTCGTTTATTGAGAAACAAATAAATATCAAGACTTATTAGCGTCTTCTTAATATTTATCGAAGAAAGCGCGGATGTTCAACACATGCATTCTGCGTGCGCATATTATTTCAATTTTTTAACCTAATACTATACATAGCGAGAGAAAAACAAATGACTATATTAAATAAATAGGAATTCACACGTACAAACCAGCCAACAAAAATACGAATCTTGCTTATTATGTGGGGATGAACTACTATTTCGTGTCATATTATATGGTCCATCAATTATTAATTTTGCATATTTATGGATTGACATGTGTCGGGTTGGTTACTTCCGAGCCATAATTTAATGACTTGATTTCGTGAGTAAAGACGAATTTTACGAAAAATGTAGAGTTCATTCATTAATTAAAGTCTAAACCGAATCAGACTATTTTTGAGTATGTTCTTTCGATTGCCATGGATTGAAATGCCGAAAAACCTCCAAAGTTTTAGGTTTCAGTTAAAAAAAAAAAAACACGATTTTTTATGAATTTTTCAAGTCAAAAGAAAATTGTTTAATGCAAATAAACATCTTTAGTTTTTAAACTAAAACATCTTAAAATTAAATTACGGACACGTGACTTTCGATAAAAAAAAATATATAGGTATATATAAAGAATCTAACAACTAGTTAGCAATATTGAACGGGTTATGTTTTTGCACAATTTTGAACAAAAAAGTCGAGTACCAAAATTTGAACCGATTGTCCCTTTAATTAAAGCGATTTATTTTTAGTTGGTTTTTGCGGTCTCTTTAAATGCATTATAAAATCCATCCTGGATGTAAGCAATTGATTTAGACGTTGACGCTTCATTCGAGTGCATTTATACAGTCCGCAGGGTCCAAGTAAAAATAATTTGCCTTATATTAAACTCATAGTCTCATTAAATTTTTCGGCTGCATTGTTCTTTTACGGAAAATTCTGCGAATAAGAATCGCCACACGTGCAATGTTGTTAAAGTTCTTCAAAGAACCTTGTATATACTTTGGCTATACATTTCACTTGCAAATGTAGCAATGAAATAGTTAAAACAGAAAAATACGCATTGCAATCCGGCTGGATGTAATCAATCTGCTTCAGCTGCGCGTTGAAAGAATTTAACGAGCTTAATATTCATAAGGTCGTATTTTCCAATCGTTGAACTCGCCAACTATGATGTTCGCCGCTCGATTTCCAACGACTCCGGCTACTTTCTGGATTACTAACTCAAACATCACGAGTGGCGGAGATATATATATATAGAGACGCCGGAAAAGCGAGATGGCTATATATGAGGAATCAAAAAGAGAAAGAGCGAGAAAGGAAGAAAGAATATGCCCGAGCGAGGGAGAGAGAGAGAGAGAGAGAACTCGCACAAAGGGAAAGATAGAGCCAGAAGCGAGCCAGAGGGGTTCGAGGACAATAGCCAGTCGCATGCGAAAAGTTTGATTTATCATTCGAAGCCGACTGCTATTTGTATTGGGCGGACGGAACAAAATGTGGCATAATAGGCGGCAATGTATCCCCCGTCCATTGTACTTGGTGGCGATAGGTGACGAGACTACCGTGACACGGGGAACGAGCTCGAGGATTTAGGGAGGGAAGTTTGATTTACCATTAATTTTCTAATAACACGGCCAATTTCGAAAATTGACTTCGTCACGTCGTTACGTGTAAGAGTGACTGTATATATGCACATCTGCATATCAAAATACCGTGTTTCGCTGCAAGCTGACAAGAAATTATTTATTGTACACGCCACTGCTACATACTGATGACTGCTGTCGTCGAATTTATGTCAATCCATTTAATATAAATATAATCAAAAAAGAAAACTTTTTGATTTTGTTTTTCATTAAATATTAAATAATATTATCATTATTGTAATTTTCGGGAAAATGAAAGAGATATTAGTAATCTCGTGCGCTTGGCAAATCGTTAATTAATTGAATAAAAAAAAAGCAATATGAGAATTTGCGACAGTAATAGATTGCCGCCGTTTAATATGATTTATAAATCACGGTAATTGTTCTAGTGCTAAAACGTAATTGTCTACTGCTTGTATCCGCCACAATTTATTTGAAAGTTTATCCTACTTTACGATTAGGTTCGAAAAGTAATATAAATTACCTATTGACAATTATTGTGTGCCGTTGCGTTACGCAACGCAGTAGTTAAGTACTTAACGAACAAATTTATACTGCTCGGTATTTTATCTCGATTAGAAGAAAGACAAATTAAAATTATTGACTGTCGTAAATGCAAAATACGGCTCGAAATAGCCTTGCGTAATTTATGGAATAGTTTCCTCTCATGCCGTTCATGACGTTATAATCCCAGTTCGCGAGTCTTCGATATTTCACCTTTTTAATGTTACTGTTGCATAATATACTGTACCCGGCTGCGCTGAGAAAGTTGAATATATATATATATATATATATACGTACAACTTCGAGACCCGAGAAATATCGTTTGATATATATATTTCAATTCGTGTTATCGAATTATTGTGTAATTAACATTTTTCTCTCTAGGTACGTGAAAAATCTAAATAAATATATATATATATATCATAAAGATTATTTTAAATTAACAGTGCTGCACTTCCAATTATCTGTCCAATAAGTTTCTAAGTAAATTTTATTTAACGAATCTTAATTGAAAATAGAATAATCTAATATAGTAGATTGAATCAAAGTATTGAATTTAATCACTCAAACAAACAAATATGTCTGTCCACGATTTGGATCCGGTCTTGCCCCTATACCTTTAAATTAATTTTATTAAACGGGCTTATTGTTTATTGTTCGAAACTTGAAAATCATCGGACTGAAATGTAAAAATTAAAAATGATAGAAGGCAAAGTATAATAATAATAATAAAATGCCTGATGGTTTGATTAAAAGAAAATATCACATTATGTATCGCGTTCTTTGATATGATGTCTCCTATACCTACATATATTGGGTATTGTGTATCGTCTACTTCTTCGACAAAATGTTTATGACTTTTTTTTTTAGATTTCAAAATATCGTCAAAAGCATCGACTCTCGGTATCTATTCGTCAACAAAAACCTCCGTTAGTATACGTATGAAATATGTCAAAACTTTTTATGTATACATGCATCAGGATAAAGTATCTTTTAATGGAGAAATAGATCTATACACATACGCTTATATGTTCCGGGAGAAGACAAAACGAGCCTTAAGTGGAAAATGTAACTTATGCTTGGTATACAAATTCATCTGATGTCACCCAAAAAACCAGATCAATGATAATAATGAAAGACCACCTCCGACGTGGCGCGACGCGAATGATCGCAATTTTTCATCGGGTATATACGTACTCCCCCTAATTATTTTTCTTCCATGCCTCGGCAGATGCTTGCCTTCACGGGCATTTACGTACGTGTGCATATATATATACATATACATACATATATATATGCGAATTACGTACACTCAGAGTGAAATTCCACTTTCGGGGGCTTTGCTCTCGGGGTCTGTTTTCGAAGAGTGAACGTAGGCAGCGGCACCGACCGATATGCGCGGTACACATTGTTAACGCGCCCGCTCGGCCCTGACTCCCGTCAGACCACCCCTTGTCAGGGCGTTGTATATTTTTTGGATCGCGATTTAGTGTGATATACGGCCGAGGATTTGCGCGCTACTCTGATCGTATATGCGCTCGCCGGTAACACGTACATATATATACATATATACATATATATCGGAGCACGCGCGCGCATTGACGTTTATCCCGCGCCGCGCGAGGATAGCTAAATCGATGGGTAACGAGAGGAAATAAAAAGCCAAAAAACCGGCAAATGCCTAGTGATGTATGAACATTACGATCGTACTTTACAAGTTTACACGCTCGCCTTTATCTACATGCGAAAGTGATGCGCGAGTTTTTTAACGCCCCCGATGTTCACCGATTACTGGCCGAAATTGCTCTGCGCAACTTTTGACGAGGGCGAGGAATCAGCAGCACTACTGCCTTTGCTCCAGAAAGTATATACCAAGATTTTCATTAACCATATTCTTTATTGAATCGAAATTTCAATTGCAACTATGAATCCATTACATACATATATTGAATCATTTTTATGCGATTATATATAGTATTCTCCACGTGTGGCAAAAACATTACATAATGCGGTTATATGCAATTTATTATTATGAAACAAAGAATCATAAAATAGTGAAATTCTCTATCACATTTATTAGCGTTATATATAGTTTTTGTTTAGTTGCATCTTTTTTTTCAAAATTATCTCGTTTATCATTTTCTCGTCGATCGATTTAATGGTAAAAAACTAAACTTTAAATGTATAATTCAAGAAATACTTTCGAATTAAAATAATTATCGGACTCGATTAAAAATAGGATAACATTTGTATTTTTTCCTTGTCTTTTAAGATCGTTGAATGTTTATTTAAATAAAAAAAAAATATATATATATAAAACATATTTGACGTTTTGGACATTTTTCGCACCGATAAGAAAATAAACGAAAATCTTTGTGGAAAAAATAATAGGAAATAATAAGTAAGATGAAATAATAAAAGGTAAAAAAGGTTTTCAGGTCTTGATGTTTAAAATTGGAAAATTTATTTTAACGACCATGGAAAAGTTTCCAAAGTTTCATGCCCATCGACGATAGAGGTAAATAAAATGGAATATTATGAACTAAAGAACTACTGAAATTGTTCAAATAATAAGTTACGAGTTTTGAAATGTAAAATTATAAGTAATAAAAATTATTACATAAAATAAAAATCGCGAAACAAAAACAAATCAGCCAATGACAAAAGATAAGAAAAATCAGATAGTAAAATAAACCTCAAACGATAATGTTGAAAGAGTATATATATATATATATACAGATTAAATGGACGAAAGGAACGAGGTATTTGAAGTGGAATAAAACATCTAAAAAAAAATAAAATAAAATAAAAGAGTAATCTAAATTAAAGTCGCTAATCCTACATTCTCTTTCCTTAACGACTTCAACGTGTAATTTACAATTCGACTGCCCTTTTCCGCATTCAATAAATTCAATGACATTTTACAACGGCGATTACGCACCGGAAACTGAATCCGGCTCGAAGGGATGTCGAGAGGATCGGCGTAACGCTCCCACTTAGGCCAGCAACAAGCCAGAACGAGAGGCTATCAATTCCGCTATTAGCTACCGGCTGGCGCCTTGCGTCGCGTGCTAAATCCCGAAACACCCTCCCAACAACTGAGGTCGATAACTGATTTTTCTATAATATGCCTAACGTCTAATTCCCGGCTCTAACTGGCTGCCATAAACTGTAGCGCTGCGCCTTTACGAGATATTAAGACGCGTGACTTGTCGGGGGTTGCCCTGTGCCCCTATACTACTTTTACGGAATTTACGTTCGCCTTAGGCGAAATCCATAATCCCGCAGCAACGCTCCGGTCTACTCATTACGTTCTACTTCAATTTGTGGTTTATTTCATTTAGGAAAGTCCATATTTTATCTCGCTGCGGATATATTCCATTTCTTGAACGTTAGCTTTGATGATGGTAGCTCGATATATATATATATCTCGCATTTATATGGTAGATTATAATCGAGTATAATTCATCGACTCTTCTTTCGTATCATTGAGGAAATACACAGTTTTTGTATAGATAGTTTTTACGTCTATCGTAAAACACTTATTAAATTACTTTAAATTTATTGGAGTGAAATTTCATCCAGAATCCAGAATGTGTGAAATCACTCTTTCTATAAGAGTGTCTTCTACAAGAGTTAATTATTATCACTATTTTTGTAGTAAAATATCAATCCCAAGAAATTAAGGAGTGCTTTTATAGCATCTTTTTTGTATCTAATTAAAAAATATTAATGACGCTAATATAAGTACACGCCATAATTGAATATTAGTAGTATAGCAGTTTACAGTTTGGACATTGCTTGCAAAACTAAAAACGAAATACTTTCCCCTCCTTTTGAGACCGTCAACATCTCAAAATCCTCATTAATATGTCACGCAAAGATCTTTATCTCGTAATAAATAAGTAATTTCTACGCTTTGAATTTGTGAGCTTTTTTTTTGCAATTTTGCCTCGTACCATCTCCCTCTAATCGCAGGCTACACGTAACAACTTTCGTATCCTCTTTTTAAAGATGTCCATGTAGACTTTACATGGAACTCATTGTAAGAACGAGATATGCACCCATCCAGTGTTAAAGACAAAAGTGGTCATTAACGTCAATTAAGTTAAACTTTTACTGACATAACCAAGAAAAAAGATCGGTTAATACAAGTCGAAAGTTTCGAAAACTGTTCTTTTGGAAAGACATTATTTTCAGTTTGATGTAAAAGTGATTAAATATTATATTAAATATAATAGGTTATTGTACAGATAGAGAAAAAA
This sequence comes from Trichopria nigra, assembly GCA_030522945.1. NCBI lineage: Eukaryota > Metazoa > Arthropoda > Insecta > Hymenoptera > Diapriidae > Trichopria > Trichopria nigra. The sequence goes on from JAPYZR010001954.1 coordinate 15,297, forward strand.
AAGTGATGATGTTAATCTTGGATCTGGCTTTTTAAACGATACGTTTGGTAACAAACGTATCGTTTAAAAATTATGATTTAAAAATTACACGAGCGACTGGAATGCATTGAGGAAGTCACACGCGCACACACACACACACACACACACACACACACACACACACACGTAAACTTTCACACAAGAGCGAAATGTGATTTTGGAAAATAATCAATTAAAGAATAGCAATAAAATCTTATGCTTATTGAACATTGATTGAAAAATTTATTCATATTTGTATCGTTAGTTATGCATTGAATGAAATGATATGCGCAGAGAAGACATTATTATCTGTTGAGATGTAATAATGTCCATCAATAATTCGTTAATTTTCGTAATATATAATGAAAAAATTTCGTTACGAACACCATAATTTGTTTTTTAATGACATTATTACTATCGACAATGATTTAAAACTCGGGATTCGGGAAATATTTTATTCTGAAAATGTACAATAATAATGAATGTAATAATTTTTCGATATTCCACACGAAACAATATCATTATATAAAAAATATACTTTTCTGCCGTTACATTCATTTTAAATCACTTTATTTGTTCCAATTCGTTTTTGTGGGCAATATTCTCGTCAATTTAAAATATCATTTATTTGCCATAATTCGGCTTTACCATTATAAAAAAATTATAAATAATAAATCCGATTAAATATCTCGGAACTAAAAACAATCGTGTGGAATCAAATTATGTCGAGGTACAATTATTATTATTATTATATTAACTGTTTTATTTTTAATCAATTCAAAGGACATTTTATCCAAATATAAAATTGCATGAAACCCATTTTATGAAAATTACAATGTTGTGTGGTATCTTAAAAAAAAAAAAAAAAAACACACAACACAATTGTACTTTAAACACATAATTTTTAGTCAAAGCCAAAGTACTCTTTCTTTATGGAATAAATTATCAGGTATGAGAAAGCAATTCTTTCAATTCTTTCAACTCCAAAAGTATTTCGTTGCATTATTATTAATATAACATTCATTGTTCATCGGATATATCTGAACAACAACAAATTTTCATCATCAATAATCAATCAGGACCCCAATCAGTTTTGGTCATCAATGGTCTTGAAATTATACAAAATTTGTCTCCTGAATTGTTATATCGTAGTGAAAAAATGGAATTGGTATATCGTAGCCCTAATAGAAATAAGAAAATAAGACCAGTTTACGGACATTATCTTTGACACAGATGCCAGAAAAATTGGGCAGAACATTACTTTTCCGCCAATACAATATTTTGATGATTGACTTTCACGTCTTTTTTTTTAATCTTCCATGTTTAAATCATTGTTTAATATTAATTGTAATTATTGCTGCTTTTGCAATTGACCAAAAAAAAAACAGAAAATGCCAATACACTTGTTGTTACAAAAAAAAAGTCTTTTGCACTTTTTTGCCCGATGATTAAAAAAGCAAAAGTCCGCGATTCGCGCAGAGGCAATCCGATCGGATCATTACGATCGTGGGCAAGGTGACTCTAGTGGAGGTAAGGTTGGGTAAGTGGAGCTTTAGCGTGGTGGTGTAGAGATGGGTGGGGGGCATCCGTCAAGGGATTAGCGGGATTAGCCACGAGGGGGACTTGTTAATTGCTCGGTAGGCAGGCCGTCGGATGAGAGAAGCGGCGGATGGGTGACTATAGGTGGCAACACTGGCGACTGAAACCGATATGAGACCCTGCTACCGAGAGGACACAAATCACGGCAGAGTTACGGACTTAAGGAGGCTTACTATTTGGCCGCAGCCGACACAATGTTACTATACCGATACATGTCCCGCATGTACACGTGCTCAACACACGTGGTGGCTTCGTCGTCCGGCTGATGCACTGCCGCGTATATATATACGTATATATAAATCCCCCCGTTCGCTCGCATCTTTCTCGTGCCCGACCGAATTCCACGAATCGGGTTCCCCGGATGTCCCGAAATCTACAAACGCACAAGAATCCGGATCCGATTATATGCGCCGCGATACCTGCTTTTATTAAGTGATCGAACGACCAATGGACTCACTTGTACTTGATTCATGCAACTCAAAATCAATTGACTCGAGCGGATGATTCCTGTGATAATATATACTTTTTAATTACGACCGTCATATATTGGGTAGAAATGACATCGATGATATCGCAAGCCTATATATAATGATAGTGGAATGACATTTTAGATGAGATAATGTTGATTTGCCACATGGACTCGGACATAATGTCATAATCTATCCAACACTTCATTTTCAGTGACCGCTAGACAGAGGCAAAAGTGGTGCCATTTCTGTATCGTGACCGGTACGTGTATATAGTAACATCTTAAACCATATACTTTAGCAAAAAATAATCAAGGCATTACTATACGCTGCAAATGAGATGGAAAAATGTCTCTTATTGATGTAGAAACTTTAGTAAATTGAGTTGGTCTTGTACCAACACAAAGAGCTCGGGATGGTCTTATAAATATGATTGTTATTTCTAAAAACATATTTTTGCCATAATATTTCACAGCACAAACAATTTTATCCAAATCGTGTGAATTTTAGCATTTCTGTAAAATATACCAAAACTTGATTTCATGTTCAAATAAAGAACATTGTACGTATAGTCAGTTCAGTTTGAACTTCATTCAGTTTTAAAATAGGATATCATTTTAATGGAAAATGTTTCTTTTCAAATTCGATTTTTTCATTTCAATATATTTAATACACGTATATTATACACATGTATTGTGATTCAGAGCATTAAAAAAAAAAACAATAAAATAATGTAGCAATCGTAGTAAATTGAAAGAAGAAAGCAATTCACCTTCACCTGATACATAAAAAAGGAAATCTTAAAATTCGCTTCCAGTCGTCTCACTTTGTTCTTTTTTACAAGCACCATAAAACGCAGAGAAATTTATATTACAGTTGACTTTTACGGATGGAGCGATATTTAAATCAAGATACTGTCAAGTGAACAATCGCTGAAATTACCACTTGCGAATCAACTCTTTATCTGCTCGCTTAGTCAGATAGTGATTGTTGTAATGGGCAATAATTTCACAACTTTTTTAACAAGAAATTTGTTGTTTATTTTTTCTTGATAAATATTTTTTTGTTAAATATTAAGTAAAATAAGAAGAATGAAATGCAATTTAGAAAACAAGTTGCTGATAGGGATACACCAATTAATGGGGACAATTTTATAGGACTCACTTTTACTCGTTTTCTACTGACTCATGGCTGAACAATGATATAATCATACCAGAAAAATCACGAAATAATTTTGAAAATGTCACACCAGAAAACATAGTGTTATTGATCATAATTAGAATGAGAAAAATAATGATATAATAATGATTTCACGATGTATTCGCAACTACACTTTTACACCATACAATGCATTAACTATTGCCAACTTACGAGTTTCATAGATAGAGACACTGATAGCAATTCACCTCACGCAAGTGTTCGGCATTCATTCATCACCGCGGGTAATCTCGAAATTTTGTCTTCGCAACATCAAACGGAGTGCTCGAGGTAAGTTAATTTCCAGAGATGCAGCGAGTGGAAAGAAAAACGAGAAAAGGGAGAGAAAAACGGTTTGAAAGTCTGCGGTGCGGTTATTTACGCCTCGTATTATTCGAAATGACGAGTATAAACGTCAACAAGGCGATTTACAGTCGACGGTGGTCTCAGCAGCCCTGTCCGCAGGACTTCTCTTGGAACATGAACGTCTGCATTAGTGGATCGTCTTTCATGGTTTTCGGCCGTTAAGTCACCAGCGACGGAGTCAAATGCGAGCCGCGACGATAATCCAGCTGCTATACGCGCGCACGAAAGAGTTGCTAGAAATGCCTGGTGTATATATAGCGGCGGGCCCAACCCCGGCTCCGGCCCCGGCCCCGCTCCACGTTCCCAGACTTTTTACATCATTGTAAATCTTCGTTTTACAAGCCCGCGCGCGCGAGACTTCGATTAAAGGAGCGACCGAGAATCGCAGCCTATTGGAAAAGGGCTTCTCTATTGAACTCGAGACTCCTCTTTCAGCTCTTTTCAGCTTATATAGGGATAGGTGACCATGTCCCGTTGCCCGAAGGCCGCCGAGCGAATTGAGGCAATTGACGTCACGCGGCGTTATTAAACGAGAAATTGGGCCCTTTTGGTCTTGGGGTTTTTAGCTTTTCGTTTATTTGCGTTGGTCCGAGGAACATGCCTTTTTAAACAATTTGAGTGAATTTTTGTTTTCCAATTTAATGTTTGACTCAAGTTCTAAAAGTGGCGTTGAAATTGCGATCGAGTCGAAGCGTGTCCACGTACAGTGAAGTCATTGTATGTCTGATCTGACTGACTTGGCTGTTTATAATTTGTGCAATGAATATCCGCGTTAATGCAATGAAAATATCGAGATACCGGCGAGTTTCCCGACAGTGATCAACAACATCTGGCAGATTTCCTCGTCATATCTGCTGATCCTTGTGCGCTGAATGATAATAAACAACGATATCTTCTAGAACAGACATTAGTTCAAAGCATCCAAGTTTGCCAATAAAAGGCCACATTTTCTTCTCACTTTTCCCCCCGGATCAAAAAGTTTCCTCCAATTCATATTCCTGCCTCGTTCTTGCAAAAAATATTTCGTAATAATTCTTGATGTCTTATAAAGCAGCTAGTATTAATCCTGATTTTCCAATAATATGTTTTTCAAACTATATTTGTGCCTTCTATATACATAATTAGTAATAATTACACGTCTAAACATCACTTGTAGTCGTATTTCAATCTATATTAAAAATGCAAGGCACACCGCATTACAACTCAATTTTTGGCGGTCGCGAATACACACGAACAACCCAAGAAGACGCGATAAAAGGGACAAATAAATCGAAAAGGGGAGATCAAAGTGACGAAATGCGGATAAAATATAGAGCCGGGCCTTGTAATGATATATCGATTATGATGACGGGAAGGCAGAGGATGGATATACAGACTGAGAGAGTGAGACAGTCGTATTTGATGAATAACGGGAGGTGTTGGCGAAAGAGACAGAGAGAGAGAGAGAGAGAGAGACGGGGAGGTCTCGACTCGAGGACTGGACCGTCCCGGTAAGAGAGTGTTGAACATTCTGGCAGCATATGGTCAACCTCACTCCCCCACCTACGCCTCCTCCCCATGGCAACATCGTTGCGCCTCCAGCACCGATAACCCTCGATAATACCAGGTCGAAATTCGGTGTCCACATCCCTCTAAACGCCGACTACTGATTTAATCCAGGCTTTATTTTGTTGCGGCGTGTTTAAAAATACCCAACTGTTCCGTCTAAAAATCGGATCGAATACACATCCTTCTTCCATTCATAATCCATCAATATGTCCCGAAACCGCAAGACAACATGTTTGTTATTCATTCTAGGGTATTTCATTTATCAGCGAATACTTAGTAGTATTAGCCGTGAAAATGGGGAAACGCATTCATCAAGAAGTCTAACAGGGCTGCCGTAAACGTATGGTTAAAGAAGTGATAAAATGACTTCTTTAACTAAACCGAACCTACATGGGGAATGATCATTCTTTAATTCTTTCTGAAGAAAAAAAGCGATTTCCGTTTCAGTATTATTATTTTGATATATATATATATATATATTACAAAAAAACACGAGTTTAAAGCATGTCTTATGTTGTTGGTCTAATCCAAGGGCTCATATAATGTAAAAAATATGGTACATTTAAAGTAAAATATCGCTCCCTTCACTTGGGCCCCAGGACATTTCCAAAAGAAATGGTATCATCAAAATATTCCGAAAGATATCTATCAGAAAACTACTTTATCACCGTAACATGAACGTGAAAAGGTACAGCTAAGGTCAGAATTATCATTCAACGATTTGGGGTAACAGTATGGCATGTATGGCTGCCTGTTTGGCTGGTCGCACGTCGAGTTGGACGATATCCGTAACTCCCTCGAAAACGGAAGCTTAAAGACAAATCGAGCGCGTTGAAGGACGGAGCTCTCTGGGTTTCGTACGAGCAAACGACTTGCGGAAATCGAGGGACTAACCTTTAACCTTCGTTCACTCGTCGCACGAAAAGAAAGGCAACGGACGTAAAACAAAAAGCTTATTATGCGAATGAACCCGGGGATGAAATACGAGGGTATAGGCACAATAGGGTAATTTTCACGCGAGATTTGGGAGGCGATCTCGCGAGAGAAGAAGCGCCCCGCGGATTCTGGGCCAATTCCTCCTCCAACAACGGTGGCATCGTCGACCCATCTGGGGAGCAGTGAGATACGACCGTTCCTCGGGTCGTTTCAATGTAGCGACACGTTTGTTATTTCCTTGCCAGTTTGTTATTCAGGAACGACCCAGGACAAATGGGTGCTCCCTTTTTTCCGTATATATGACGTATACGCCGCAAGCCGCGCGTATATCGTTCTTGAGAGAGGCTGATGTCGCGCACCTCCTTTCGACGCGCCGGAAGATTACTGTCGATATACGAAAGGACGGGCGCGATGACAAATTACGAGTATGCATGCGACGAATCGTGGGGTTTTCTCCGCCGACCGTGTAACGCGTTTCCGGTTTTACCTCCTTCGACGGTGATTGTCGGCAAGTTTTTGTACGTGAGAAAATAATTTTTTAGCGAATTTAGGAAATAACATTCTTGAAGCGGTCCATGTGATGTTTGTGTTTAATGTTGCTTCCCAACTTTCTTCAACGTATACAAAGAAATTTGGGGAGTAAAGTGAAACGCATATAAAGTCATACTGACAAAAGTCTACAACAGGAATAATTCCTCTCTTGAGATTTGTAGTTAATTTCCCGGGACGAGGAAAGTATGGTAATCGTCCCGAAAATGAAAAGTCAATTTTTTACCGTATCTTTACGTTTCGTCATCTCGAAATCGTTGGCGACCAACAGGATGAAAACAAGATTTCATATCTGCTTAAAGATAAGCCTAGTCGACGATTCAGTGACTATGTTTTTTGAAACCTCGATGGGGGCCATTCAAATTAATACGACTTTGGTAAAAGGATTTCAAGAATTTGAGACAATATAAACTTACAACTGAGAAGCTAGTAAATACCGCGTGGAGATATCAAACTCGTACAAATGGAGAAGGCGGATCACTTACCTGTAACAAAAGGAGAAAGAAAAATCATTATTGCTCCCATCAAACGTGAACGAAGTCGAGTATCCTCGTTACACCGGCGTAAGGATACCAAGAGTATATCGTGTAGTATCGTTACCGCAGAGCAACGGCAATTGCGACTCGAGAGAGACGAGTCTCTGTCGAGTCGATAACTGTTTTACGTCGGTGGTCGAATTGCATCGCATGTCGATACACCGTGGGCGTGCGATCAGAATGCAGTTAACATTTAGATAAAATGAACGAAATCGCTCTGTAACACGAGCTTCGGCTGTATTCTAATGTCAGATTAAAAGGCGAGAATGATTTTACATTCGTGGAGTCGCGAGTACTCGTGAACTTTGGTGTTTCTCTTCCTTTACTTTTATAATCTTTAATTGAAGGCGCTGCAACGTTAATTTCATTTTATTGTTATGTCTAGCTATTCGTGTTACATTCTACGTAAAATGCAACTTGCGTGTTTTCAAGTAACGATACAGGTTAAAAAATGAAAAGTTCGCCGTTACTTTGTTATTTAATATGGAGTCATTTATTTCAGAAAACACGAGAGCATCAATTGCATGAGGAATTGTACAAAATCAGTTTTTGGAAAGCGACGAGCCATTTGCCGAAAACTTGAGCGAGGCTAACGAGCAAAGTTTCCCATCCAATGATTGCTGAAAATTGACGAACGGTCAAGTGGAAAATCATTCACGATCAGTTTCGGGCTCGAGGTCGACGGTGAAACGTGTTGCTGAAGCGACAACAAGTTCCCGGGCAGTGTCGGCGACGCGTATCGTTGCGTGTACTCGCGCAATTCGTAGACGGCTCGTAGAACCGAGAAGAGAGGGGAGTGGAGATTTAGGCGTGTAATTGGCTCAGCTGGTGTTGACGCGATCCTATCATCAATACCTCATCAGCCACCCCCGGGAAACCTGTATCCTCACTCCGATAGCAACCTTCCTCTTTCCCTCTAATGCTCCCGTCGTCACCCTCGCCCCCTTGTCGTCGCTCGCCGCTGCCGACGCTATCCCCTTAGAGAGACGAGAAAAAACCTCCAAGATTTTTTTTCATTCGGTCTCCGCGAACTCGGAGGACTTTTCCATTGCTTCGGTCGCACGTCCTTTATCGAAATTAGAATAACCTTTCCGGATATCCTTAAGATTCATTGCGATCGATATTAGAGTGCAATTGTGAGAATTTCGTGCATTTTCAGAGTAGTAGTTTTACTTACGTATCTCCGCACATTTTCAATGATTCATTCCAGTCGAGGAAAGTTGGAAGAAACGTTATACCACATTATAATCACTACGCAAGATGATGGAACAATGGATGGAAAAAATAATTGCGTACATTAGTAAGCCACAAGTAAAAAAGATATGCGATGACCTCGTAGCTTTTAAATGTGCAAAAGAATGAATAGGAACGAGCACTCTGAAAAGCCGGTTAACTGTGCAAAAGCAACTCTTCGAATTTGCAAGAGACTCGCAAATCCATCAGGGGAATAGGAATTGGCTTGCGAAAGCATTAAGATCCTCGGAAATCCGCGAAGAGTGGACTGTACTCGGAGCACTTTATCCCTGCAGTACTCGAGAAAAACAGAGAGTGTGTGCGTGTGTGTGTGTGAGAGAGAGAGAGTTGGACGTTAAAAAAAAGCAAAGAAAATCGGGTGGGGGAATGCTACTAATCCGCAGACTTATGCGACTGCTAAGACGGCCAGATTTATCTGGCTAAGCATTTCCACTCGTCGACACCATCCAAGCGAGGATGAATGCGGGAGAACCGCCGTGGCCGCCGCGACCGAGTCTCTCTCCGTCCCGTGGGACGACGGCAAGTGGGATGTAGGAAAGCTCAGCACATGCGGGTGCACTAATACCCAATCAAGTCGTTTCGTCCGGCGCGATACTGTTCGATAGCCGCTAATTTGCAATAATGAACGACCTGTTAGATGATCAAATGAGTGGCCTTTTCGTCCACTACATTCTGAGAAAGCTTTTCTACGTGTTGTAACTTCATAACATTTAAAGGAATGCATCATGGAAATGTCAAGATTCTTAATGTGAACAATTTTGTAAATGTAAAGTTAATATTCGGTAAACATGTTATTCGGTACATGTAAAAAATAGCGAATAATTTTTCAGATTGAATTGGCCAGACTTCTCTTACTAGGCCTTCTTGTTTAAGGTTTTATGAGGCTTCAAAGCGATTCGACGTCAGTAAATCTAATGCGACATCCTCACTTTCCGAATAAGAACACGATCAGACAACACTTTTACCAGGAAATACTATCATTTTTGAGCTCATAAGAAAGTTCAAACTAAAACCTCGTCGCTTAAATGACTAGATAATCCAATTTTGTACTGGATGCATTGTCCTCTTTAAGAGACGACGACAGTAACAATAATTGACCCATGGTAAAAAAGAAAGAAAAGAAAAAGTTAAACTGATTCGTGACTGTCGACGATTTCGTCAGAATCGTCGAGGGCGACGGTCGACACCGTTACGGCCCTTTTGCACTCGCTGGGCCCATGCGAAAGTAAGCCGGCCCTCTTCT
>JAPYZR010001955.1:0-18861 GCA_030522945.1 Trichopria nigra
AGATGTCTTGAAGATATCTAAAAGATATCTTGCGATCCTGGCAAGATATCTTAAAAATGTCGAATAGATATCTAAAAGACATCTTTTAGATGTCTTATGTAACACATTTTTCAAAAAGACATCTTTTAGATATCCTTTTAAATAAAGACGTTTAAAAGATATCTTTTAGATATTTATGTCTCCAAATGTTTATTGGGGAATTGAAGTAATACTGAGTTTTACTAAAAATTTTAGATTACTAAAAATTGGCAGATTTTACAAAATAAGATTAAAAATTAAATTTCAAAATCAAAAATGGCAGATTCAAGATGGTGGCAAAAAATTGAAGTAATACTGAGTCTTACTAAAAATGTTAGTTTAAGACTCAAAAATGGCAGATTTTAAAAATTGAGATTAAAAATTAGATTTGAAAATGAAAAATGACAGATTCAAGATGGTGGCCAAGAATTGAAGTAATACTGAGTTTTACTAAATGGCAGATTTTAAAAATTAATATTAAAAACTATATTTGAGAATTAATAATGTCAGATCCAATATGATCGACTAGTGTGTGAAAATTGCCAAATTTGAAGCAGGAAAAGTACAGCTGTATTCTACATAAAATTTACAATGAAACAAAAATTCTATGATGTTTTTATAGACCAGCATCCATTTCGATGAAAAAAATTATAAATTTTTGAAAAAATATATAAAGTGTCCAATTTTTCCAACGAGGCAATTTTGGAAATAAATCTGTATTCAGGCCATTTTTATTTCCAATTTTACGAAGAATAATACGACTGCTTAAAAAAAAAAATCCCAATTTATACAATTTCCGTCAAGTTATCGGCACCTCATGACCGCCATTTTAAATTTTCAAAATCTAAGTTCAGATGAAAAATCATTCATCTGAATAAAATGTACGATGCAAATGATTCTTTTTTCTCCGCCGGAGCGCAATTCGGTCACCGCAAATATATTCGTATATTTCGTATTTAGGGCGCAAAATCGCATTTTGCTCACTATTCCCAACAAAAGTTTATAATTTAAAGAATTTCATTATCAGAACGTGAAACAATCGTTTAATAACGATTCCGCGATTGCTAAATCTCGAAACGACGCTCGATCGCGTAACTCGAGTTTCACATTTTACAATTACCCACATTTTACGTCGCAATAATAATGGACGCATATAGGACGCCCTGGTCTCACTGATTGTTTTTCGCCGCTCAGACAAAAATCGGTTTCTTTCCCGATAACGCTACCGATCTCGACCGCTACCTCCGTGACTTTTCCAATCAGCGATTCGCGGTATATGGTCTCGCGGCGTGCGGCGATTGGCCGCAGTTTCTCGCGATAGAGAGAGAGAAAAAAAAAGTAAATCACCGGCCATTATGGTATCATTATACGGCCCGGGAAGGTGCGAACGCTGGTAAATCGTTGGAACGGAGGAACGAACGAGGTCGTCGAGCTCGATTCCCGACCGACAGAACGCTGCCGCCGTCGCCAGTGCTCGGTTTCACCGGGTGAAACTTTTTCCAACGCGTTTCCTACGCGATATAATAGTCAGTCGCCGTCGCTTTTATATATATATACCGTCGTCGGCATGGCCTAATGCGTAATATATACGGGGCGTTATGTGCGCTATGTGCCCGACATACCTACATCCTGCTGCTGGTCATGATGTCGATCAGGGGGGTCACTTGCTCCACCTATCGGACAGCGGTTTTTATTGTCCAGATCACTCCGATGCCTAGATTTGTCCTTAAAAATCGCGTTACCGTTATGCGGTGTGTAACTATTGTTTTTGTTCATTACAGCAATTCAGATTTTTGTTTTTTGCGGCTATCATTGCGTCACGAGTCAGAATACGTAAATAACGATATATTAAGAATGGCGAACACCAAGTCCTGAACATGTATACCCTGTAAACACCAAAAGTAACGGTAATGTAACATTTTTAAAATTGCTACTTATTACATAAATGTTACATAGTCGTCATATATATCTGTTACTTTTGTGTTTGCTGGTTATGATACGGCTTCAACATTTTTTAGGGGATATCGTTCATTTCTCGGTAAGGCGTTCCTTGCCGATCACAATGTCCATACCAAAGGATAGTAGGGGAATCCCCCGAATGTGGGTACATTCCCTTTTGATTCTACGTATATATGTAATTATTCGCGAGAATAATTACAGTCCCGACTACATTAAAATTGTAAATTGTGTAGATGGAAATAAAGTATTGTTGAAGTAACCATACACTATATATGATGGCATATGAACCATAAAAAATGGTTGCCACCCGGAAGAACGGTCTTAAACGGTCTGGTTGTCTTTTCGAACTTTATTATCTTTTTTTAGTATAGTTAACAAGTAAGTATGATGTATATAATAACTGTTATATATGGCAAAATTATATGGTAGAATGCACAACCAAAGTAATTCGAAAATTTACGTTATTTCAGGATTTCTAGAGGGTTACGTATTGGTGACCTTGAATGTAACCTTGGAAACAAGCTTAGAGGTCATTTGAAGGTCAAAAAATTTTTTTTTAATGTGACCATGTATTCTTGAGCCAGGAAACGAAAAGAGCGGAAAATTTTGAATTCAGACGTATATTATTATGTGCTTGTAAATAATTTTCTTTAGCATTAGGGTCTTCAAATCTTGGTTTTCAACGTATAGAAAAACAACCTTTAACGTCTCGGCCCAACTTTGTGGCCCTCTTCAGAATAATTTATTCTTTTCTACAAAATACTAAAGACTTCTCTGATACTAAAGACAATTATTTGCAAATATTATTCAAAAGGATCAACAAACATCTTTTTAAGTTTTATATTTAAATATCATTATGTAATTAAAAAGAAAATCTCATACTCGTGCTTTAATGTTTTAAATAAACCTTCTTATAAATCTTTAATATGATATATAACAACAATACTTTTTAAATGACATAAACATATGCCAAATCAAGGGGGGATCTCTTAAGTAGACCCGTTACTTAATATGAAAGTGAAAATTTAACATTATTCCAAAATTTTGTTTCAAAACTTGGGTTCTGTTACTGTATGTATATATGTATATATATAATAAAGACGATATTATTATTATTATTATTATTATTAGATCATTTTCACACAAAAATATTCTTAAAATTTCTAAACATTTGATGGAATACTTTTCTTTTAATAAATTTTCGAAAATCCCCTATTTTTGGGTATAGTCACACTAGTTGTGCCTTTTTTAAAAAGCCGATTGAATGTCTAAATACAAAATTTATGCATTTCGTTTTCAAATTACTTAGTATAATTTAGAGAAATGACAAATTAAAAAAAAAATCAAAATTCAAAATGTCGCACCACGAAGATTTATCAACGTTAAAAAAAAAGTTGACTCGTAAAAGCAATTAAAACTGAAACCTATATTCTTTCTGATGCATGAAATAATTCTTACCATTCTGCCAATAAACCTCAATCTTTTTCAATAAACGAAATAACATAAAATCTTTCAATATTTCAATTTTAAATATTCAAAATGGCGCTAAATATTTATAAAAATACACGACAAACTTAAAGTGACCAAAATAGTTTTCTCCGTGATTTTATTTGCTTTTTATATTACTACCACTGGCAATAGGCCCGTGGTAAGTATATGTTATTCGAGCGAGATACGAGATGGCATGTAAAATAAAATAGGAAATGCATTCCGGCACACACTCAGAGGCGCCCACCTTTCATGCGTGAAGTGGCGTATGCTCACGAATTCAGTTCTCGCATTAAACACTCGTTTCCGCGACAGGTCATTTTTCAAGGCGATTCTTGCTGTTTCAATTTCCCCGATAAATACATAATAGGTGATAAATGTCCGCCGACAGTTTAAGGGGCGTGTTGTATGGGTCACATCACACCACTGCTGAAGAGCCACACCGTCAAGATGTTCTCATACGTCATATAACTTAATCATACTTCCTCTTCATTCATAAACAAACGGATTTATCATGACACACGCACTAATAAAAATTAAGATTCAGTCCTCGAGGAGGACGTTAAATAATTTTACGCGTGGTCCATTTTAACTTAGACTGCCAAATAGCGCGATTAAATAAAAAAATATTTCAAACAAAAATTATTCGGTATTGAGGGGCTGGTTGACCTGTGACCTTGACCCTTTCAAGGTCATTTCAAGTTTAAAGTGATTTTATTAACTGAGAACCGCTTCTTTTGACGCCGAGTTCGGAAAGAGGGGAAAATTTCAAGTCCGAAATGGTTATTTATGATTTTTTTGAATAACCTTGAGAAGGTCAAATGTGGAAAGTCGTAATGTTTTGAAGAACAAGCGTTTTAAAGAAAAATGTTTCAGACAAAAGTTGTTCGGGACAATGATGGGAGCCGTCTTTCTGCAATGTCAGTTTTGATGAGGTCTATTTTCAAGGTTATTTGTAGGTTAGTTTTAAGTGTGATTTTTAGTGGGAACCACTACTTCTGACACCGGATTCGAGAAGAGTACAGAAAATTTACGTCCGATTATTTATAATTTCCTAAAATGACCTTGAGAAGGTCAAATGTGGAAAGGTGTAATATATATATATATATATACATATTACAACAAATATATTCAGAATATCTTATATAATATACAATATATAATGTAATATTATATGTATACATATACTGATAAAATGATCATCAATTCGTACCTTTTCGGAACTGAAATTCAAAATGCCTGAACTACAATATTCTTGCAACAAAAAAAAAAAGTATTGCATGTATTACCGCATACGCCATGCACCACTCGTTTCTGAACAGCTTTCAACAACGACGAGACCGGAAATAAAAAAGGGGCTGCCCCAGAAAAGTTCGTTGTGCAACACCTCGCGCTGCAAGGGAACGCAAATTTATAATAACTCGCCTATATAAGCGCAATCAAAGTAGGAAGTGCAATAACGCGTGCCGATTTATTACCTCTGGATCTATCAACTTCGTTTAGAGTGGCGAATCGTTCGACTGTCCGTTCGAACAAGCGCAAATTTTCCCTCATTACTCATTGGAGATATATCCGAGGGACATGCAACAAAAAATTCACCACGGTTAAATACCGTGCGTGTTCCAGAAGTCGATCTGTAATATACGTAACGAGGTAATTTCCATCTAAGCGATCGGCGCTTACAATGTACACCCACTGGCAATTCGAGTGTACGCGTAAAAATCTGTCGTTTGTCTTTTTTGCGGCGGCGGCTATAATCCTGAATTATTCAGTGTCCCGCCCACGCTGGCGACGGCACATCCTGTAATTATAATTTTACGTTGTTTTCTTTCTTCTAATGTATGCTAAGCTTCTGAAATTTCATTCAAAAAGATATTTCTATATAAAAGGATGGTCCGCATAATGTAAATAACATATATATAAAGAAAACGATCTTTCTTACGCTCAGAATTCTGATCAAGGTTATTAATTTAAAAGTAAAGGATAACAAAACAGTATGTGGCATGAAATATGGTTACCCGCGGGTTTTCGTCGGGATTTCTAAACACGAATTTTGAAATTAAAAGTGGATCCAATATAGTGCTCGAAAAACATGAGATTTTAATAGATTTACACCGAACGAAACCCCCGGGTAACCATATACGTCGTATCGCGCACTGTGTAACCCACATCTTGCGCGACCTCTAAATATCAACCGTTTGACCTCGATGATGGGCTAAAAAAATTGTTTTTCTTTTACTCTTCAATTAACCTTATAAGAATTGTCAGCGTAAGGCGGTTTTCTCTATATTATATTTTTTACTTACATTACGAACCACATTAATATATACATGTTTACTTTCACTTAAAGTTTTGGAAGTTTTAAGACCATCTGAGATAAATGAGCTGAACAAAAGTTCAATTACTTTGAGATGGAAAAGTAAAAATACAAACAAATTTTGTATAAAATTAATAGAATAATAATTCCAATGGCCCGGTCTTAAAATATGTGAAACTTAACCAAGCAAAAAAAAAATAATAAAGATATGAAACAATATATAATTCATATTTTTGATAATTCCGAAGGAAAGAACCAATAGGAACACTACACGACCCATTTTTATACAACTTTAATCTAGTGGATGGAATAAAATTTGTTTCATTGGTAATTTTCATGATAGTATATCATTCACTACTGATATCGTTTTGTTAAAATATTATACAATAATATCGACCTTATATATTTCCAATTTTACCGATTTGAATAAATAGATAAACTCGTTCAATATATATAAAAAAAAAATATTTTAAATTCAGTGTCGTATCGAGAAATTCACATTACATAATAGTCCAGATATTTTAATGATCCTACAAATGAAAACCTTCCAAATAGAAAAATTGAAGGTAATGAAAAATCATGCACGCCAAGTTGGATAAAATTGCAATGATGGCATTTTTGGTGCAGAAATTTCTTTTCAAGATTCAAAAGGAAAAATGGCGAAGGATATGATGTTTTTTTTTTATTTTACGAATTGTCCAGAATAAAGTAGAATTTTATTTTAACCAGTTTATGGCCATTTTTCTGGGCTCCATTACTTATAACATAAACAAAAATAGAATGATTTTTAGTCTTCGTTCCAAATTATTATTTACGTCTTATTCAGGATTCATTTTACGCGAAATACTAAGTATTCGAAATCCTTATTGTATTGAAATCATTTGGGGAACTTTTACGAGATATATATATAACCTTTTTTTATGGACATCCTCATATGTATGTATATATATATTTATGTCACGAGAGAATATATAATTAGCCAAATTTCCAAACGTCTAATACGCAGCAGGAATTTGATTATATATCAACTTGAATGAAAAACAATGTCGTAAAAAAAAAACTGCCTAAATGGTCAAATAACAAAAATTGTTAAATACAAGTTTACAAACCTCGGTATAATAAAGATAAAAAGTTAATAAAAAGGAACAAAAGTCAGCAAAGATAAACAAACCATGGACGATTTGAACTGACAAAACACGGATACAAATTGACAAAATGCATATTTTAAGCAAATATAGTGATGATAAAAGTTGTTCAACAATAAATCATAACAAAGTAAAAATTTTCCAAATTCGTCAAGGAAGACAATAACCTTGTAATTAATTAATAATAAATAATAAATATCGATGAAATTACCGAAAGAAGATAATAGTACCTGATATTTGATAAAAATTGAGAATATTAAAAAAATTTGTACATATATATAAAAAAATAAATAAATAAAATCGATTAACACAGTGTTAAGAAAAAAGGAAATTATTTCCAGGATGAATAAAAAAAAAATGTATGAAATCATTGGAAAGTTTATTTGAAATGAAGCATAAAATATGATTTTCAAAATATTAGATATGCATTGTATACTAACAATGTCACGAATAGCTGTATATATATTTCAAGCTGAAATTCGTGGAATCAAAAATGACTGATCTTTATATGGCGAACGCATATAGATTAAACTGTCACTCAACGAATATTTCCCCACTATATTATTCATCCTCATTTAAATAACGTGATTTTTCGAAACCGTAAATCCGCCATTGAAATTTCACAATTAAAAATGACGACAAATAATTTCATAGTCATTGTTAGAGGATTTTTTAATTGTATTCAATTTTCCGAACAAAATGCACAAAATTACTGCAATGCTAATTGTAATTTTTTAGTTTTACACTTTCCAAAGACAAAAATTGGTAACGACTCATTTATATATAATTAATTATCGATTAATATTATATACTTTTGTTCACTAATCATGAATCTGTTATCCAACCTTTAAAACATTAAATTGGCGATAAACTGAAGTGCAGAATTAACTTGCATTCAAAATTAATCGCTGTTAATTCAGCGCCTCTTTATATGCAGGGTAATTAAAATTCAAACCCACTTAAACAGTAATTTTTAACGAAATTCTCATCTTTCAGATTTTTTTATTCGGTTGTAAAATAATTCCTTTCACATCTGCATTCAGTAATTTAAAAAATCCTTAATCTTTCTCTCTTTTTTTTCGAATAATTATCGCTTTACTTCTTAAATTGCGTGACTGAAAAGTATAGACTTTAGTAAATGGTCAGCCATGTACTTGTTCCAACAGTTGAATCATTTAATTATTACCTATTCGATAATACATTACATTATCATACAGTCATATTATCTAAAAAAAAAAAAGTAAAATTCCGCAATCGTAATAATACATCATTCAAACGCAGAATCTCCGATTAAAATCGCACAAACAAAAACGCGCCTCGAATAATGACTTTCATTTATTTTCATTTTCTAAAATAATCTACAGCCTATATCTGACTCGATAAATTTGCAGTGGATACTTGTGTAACAAAATGTGTACAACATTAAATCATTAGCAGCGCAGTCGATTTTAAGCCGTTCCACACGACTAGATCGACGTATGTATTCTTCAAAACCAAGTTAAGAGCGAATGATTTACATATCGCGTAAACCTTATTTTAAAGCCCCCTTTACAACAGGCGTAACATTGATACGAGCGAGACAAACCTGATTACCTTGATTTCAGATTTTATACCCTGGAATATATCAATGCTTTCCATGGAATTACATTTTCCGGAATGAAAAAACAAAACGCGCGACCAATTGTATAAAAACTCGAAAGTACCGTCACAGTATATGTAAAACCCGATTGGTTTCAATCAAATCGACTTTCGAACCTGTTTATTTTGTGTATTTGCTTTGATAGGCCATTGAATGCTTACGTGATAAGTATTCGTGATGGAAACTTTTCGATTTCGGCGCTAAAAAGGAAAACTCCTGAAATTTGTCCATTGCGATCACATAAAATACCCAGGGGTCGAAACACATTGAATTACAACGAGTTTGATCGAATTAAATGTTTCTTAACAATATTTTTTTTATGAATATACAACTTTATTTTTACATTTAAAGAATTGTACACAAGTAAAGAGAGAACTTGTAACGAAGAGAGACGTCAAGTATAATAATTTATATTGTAAAACAAAAATAAAAACAATAAAATGATTATAGTAATTGAAGTAATTATAGTTTACATGCAATTCATTTGGAATATTAAATTATATTTGGTTATAATTCATAATAGTTTTTAAAAACATACATAACGGATTAACATTAATAAGCGAAGAGAGATTCATCTCAAATAAACAAATGAATAAAATGTTGAAAAGGGTAAAATTAAATAACGTAACAAAAATTTTTGTTCTTTAATTGATTGCAGAATTTCTAATGGATTATCCTTAAAGAAATCAAGAAATAAATTATAATCACATAATATATTCAATAGAAAAAGATTTTTTTATATAATCCATTCGGTGTATCGTTTCTTCTAATTTAAAAATTGTTTGATTGTTCATTTTGAACATTACGCATGTTATTGTTAATAAATTTCCTTTTTAACAAATTTTAATATGTTCGGCTTTGTGTATTACATGCACATTTTTTTTTCTTTTTTATATACATCACCGTGACACTTTATATAAATAATGCAAGTTTTTATACAATAAGGTGATATAAGGTTATTTGCGTTTTTAATTATGAATACTGTAACGTTATCGATAATATTTCTACTTTACTTTTGTGACTATCTGAGAAGAAGAAGATATTTTAAAATATACGTAAATGGTAATTACTTTAAAATAGAATGGACTTAAAATGAATGCAGCATTTAAATTACACTTCAACCTTCGTGAAATGGAAAAGAGTCAAATTAAATCAGTACTACATTAAAAATGAATAATTCTGTATTTTATAATGTGATTTCGCTATAGTCAAAATGTAAAATCAAACTATATAGAAAACATAGTACGACTCCTTATCTTATCAAAAGGGCGGACGCTCAAAAGTTTCTTCGAAAGATTCAGTAAATAAATATTGGTTCTGGAGCTAATCGTACATGCACATATACAGCATTTGGTGTTTTAAGGAAGACGGAACCTTCAAATCAAAACGGAAAATCAGATTTTGAAGGGAATATTGCATTATATATACTTTCAAAGCTTGTAATTATATTATTCATTATGAATCATAATTCATTTTGAAGTCATTTAACAATTATTAAGAACATAAAATGAATCAAAAATAAATTATAATTTAATGATTCTTACTAGTTTACAAAATTTTTTTTTGTTATTATTTTTTTGAGTAGTAATATTCAATAATAACAAAATGTGGTACTTCAAAAGTACAAAGGTAAGAATATTTTCTAAAACCGCATTCAGGTATCCACCACTTGGAAATATTTTTAGTACATATAGGCAAATGTTAAAAAAAAATCCATTTCAAACACAAATGCCCTTGAACATATGTTATATACACATATACTTCCAAAATAATAATTCAAGTTCGTAAAATGTAATAACTAATACATTGAATGCATTTTAAATTTAGATGAAACTCAGTACTTGTAACCACATAATCAGAATGGCGTGTTTAATATGATGAACAAAAATGCTAAAACTCACTTGATTTGAATGGAATGAAACTATTTGACTCGTGGGATATTAAAGGTAATATGTTTTTAAAACAATCATATTTACAAGACCATATCCTGAGCTTTTATTGTTGGTAAAAGACCGACTCAATATGTCATTTTCTACATTCACATAAAATCAAGGAACATATATTCCCATCTAATTTGCAGAATATAGCGATGGCGTGATTATTTTTCATTACAGTATACAGAAGAGTGATTAAGATCACGAATAGAAATACAATTGCTTCTTTTTTAAGGTGTTGTAGTAAAAAATGATAATTGTTGAATGATCACGATTTGCGTATAAAAGTTTAACCAGCATTTTAAGAAGTTTTGTAAAAGTGGCACATGTATATGCATGATAGCTCAACTTATTCGCTTTTCTTATTCGTTGAATGCCTTTGTCATTTAGAATTAACAATTTCTAATATGGCATACATTTAACAAGGTATAAATGAAATTAATCTTTCATTTTACATTGTTACACATTCTCAAGCCTCTTATTATCTTAGGTAGACGCATACATAACATTCGCATTATTATTTTGTAGACATTTATTGGACTAATTTTTCAGAAAATTTATAAGTTGCACGGCATTAACGTATCAGAACAAAGAAAAATGATTTTTGATTTTTAACGAAGTTTAAATATTTCTTTTAATTAGTACAAATACAACGTCAGCAAACATTTAAAGTATTTCAGTAATAATACACGGTTTTATTTTCATACATTGCCACATAACAATGTAAATTCATATTGTACCTAAGACAATGTACAGTTACGTTATTACTTAATGAATTTCAAGAAACGTATTATGAGATATATTAATAATAAAAAACTTCGCAAATATTTTCGACGTTCTTCGTTTCGTCCTATAATAGAGCGAATATACCATTCTTTTTTTAAAATGTCGTCATCATTATTACGTATCAGGCCAATAATAAGAGACGCGATAACAGAATTATAAATTTTACATGTGAGAAATTATACGCATACGGCCGTGTCAATAAAAAGTATGACGTTCTTCACTTTTTATAATTGACCCAATTGGGCATAACGCGGATCTCTCAACGAGTTCGGCTGTAATCAAGTGTCCCATGCTAAATTGGTTTCATTCAGTTCTTTCGGTGACGAATTTCGGAATTAGAAAGCATTCCATTATTCTATTTTATAACGCTTTAAGCTAGTTTAAAAAGAGACAATAAGCCGTTTAGACACGGTCAGCCGTAATTACTGAAAATAATTGGGTATAATCATGCCGCGGTAACAAAATGAAGCCAGGATAGTTTCTATCTAGTCGACTTTTCACGTTACAAGAAAACCAGACGTAGTAACAACGAACTATTTACAATATATTCTTTACTAACTTTAAAACAATATTTCTTACGTTTGTTTTTCTTTTTAAGATCAAGTTTTAAAAAAGTTCTTATATTGTTTTACGATTATTACTTTATAGTTGTTATTTTTTATCTTCTTCAATTGTTTTACGATTATTACTTTATAGTTGTTATTTTTTATCTTCTTCAATTGTTTGTAATTTCCAAAAACCTATAATTCCTCGAATATTTAAAATAATGTTTTCTATATACATGCGGTCAATCACATTTAATATTTTTTAAAATAAATTTCTATTTATTTTGAATTCAATTATGAACATTGAATTAATTAATTACTGTCTGCGTTTTGATTCAATTTAAAATTTTTGTTTTCATATATTGTAGAAATTTATACAATTTTTAGGTATAACGCTAAGTCTGATTAGATATTATGTTAATCATAGAATAACAATACAGTTTTGAATTTCCCAAATACAAAATATACCAGACTTACATAACGAATTTGTGTACATAAGCTGAGATAACAGTAACGTCGCGTTACAGTCGATCTTACATATATACCTTGTTATCACGTAGAACAAGCATAGATGTTATGGGGTATTTTATTTTATAACTGATAAATATATAATTATGTATCACGATATTGTTATCGCAACTATATAACAAATATCACAATCACAACCATCAAACGTATTTCTCGTCTCATAATAATGAATTCAATAGAATTCAACAACAATAGATCATCATACAACAGTGCAGCATTATACAACACTATCAATTAAGTCAATGCCTGCTTAGTGTTTTTTTTTGTTTGCATTATACGTACATTTTTTTATGATTTATAAAATATAATTTCTATGATATGTATACAAATGTAATTTGACAATAAACTCGAGAAACGGAATAAATCAACATTTTCCAGCAATCTTATTACTATTTGTTTTACGAATTTTCCGAGTGCATTGTTCATTGTCGGGGAATTTTTAGGCGGAAGATACGTCTCCCTATCCTCGATAATGTTTCCCAGATGTACGATAAAGACGCAGGAATGAAGATAAATCTACCACGATTTATTATCGATGACTGGCTTAGAAATCGTGAAAGTTACTGCGTTTACATTTCCCACTTACACTATAGGTAGGTTTGATTCGCAACAGACAAAACAGCATTTTTAAGAAGAAAATGTAATAAAAGTGATGAAAAGCAAGAATGGAATATTCGTGGAATTTGAAAATCAAGATAGCAATTAACCGGTATAGCAAACGTATAGAGGAAAAATCTTGTGAAAGTTATCGAAAAAATATAAGGTGTGTTTTGCCTTTTTAATTACTCAATTATTTCAATTGCCTTTTAATTACGATTTAAAGTAGATTAAAATTGAACGATCGTATGCATTGATATTTGTTGCAATTACTTTAAACAAGTATAATTTGTATGATCCTTAATAACATGACGTTGCTCATTAAAATACCGACGAAACGCATTTTACCGACGAATCTATATAACAACGGTTAAGTACGGCAATGTTACAATATATTATTTTTGATAATGCGCTCATTATACAACAATAATGTGATAATGACTATACATGGCCTTTTTGCGAATTTATCACCTGAAAATTGTTAATGCACAATGTATAAATTCTATAGATTTTGTATCCTATATATAATAAACAATACGAAGTAAACATATAAACACGGTGTCCACAACTGACGGATATTATTGCATGATTCCATTGCTGATTTAATTATGACGAAATGTTATCGGTTTGCCCTCATATATAGGTTATTTAAATAAACGAGAGACCGTTAGGTGAATTCGTGACATATACACCAATAAATGTTAATCAATGGCCCCTCGTCATAATACATTTAGCTTTTCCGCAAGAGCCAATCCAAAATGATTCACCATAAATAAACTATATCAATCGGAGACAATTTTGTGGTGCCATCAGTTGTGTGGTGCAACCGGTATGTATATGCGTATACGTTATATATAAAAATGTCGTAGACCAAATACAACTTCCAGAAATCTGTCGGAAAAAAAAGTAAAATAAACACGTGTAAATGCGATTATAACAACTATTATCGTGTTTTTTTATATATATACATTATAAGTTTTTCCATTGTAAACAGCACAGGTATACATTACACAGTCATGAAATGTTCTCGATAATTTAAATCTTACAGTTCATTCAGTATGGTCGAAAGTTTATTTCTAAAATGAATAAATAGCCAAAAAGCATTTTCGTCATTTTTCATCTTTAAGCATAGCGGGTATATAGAGTTTTAGGTGATAAGCTGATGCGATAAAGTTAGTTTGAGTACAGATTTTCTTGTCGACGCGTATGCCTCCGATATTTATTTTCACAACCGAAACTTTCCTCGTTACAGATTTTTTTCAATAAAAAACACGATGTATCTTTCGTAAATTCGGAAGAACGATTATTACTGTTTTACCCGATGTTTTCCTGCTCGCTAATAATAACCGAATGAATGCGTCAACTATATAAAGCGAAATATAATTGTTATTTTAAACGTAAAATCGGAAACATTACTACATTCAAAAGAGTGAACAAAATTCACTTTTATTGAGAGAGCATCTTATATATTAGAACAGACGCTTTATTGGATTCTCTAGTCTCGATCGTACATTTGTGATATTGGATTCGTGTTCAGTAGCTCGAAAACCCTTTATTGGGATTAATGTTCAAAAGCATTGATAGAATTATTTGCAATTCAGCTATGTCGGCTTATTATTTAATTATATTGAATTTAGTTAACTCATTAATTTAATGTTCTAATTATTCATTTTTTATCATCTCTCATGACTTTAACATCCCAGTCTATCTATTCTTAAATTTAGAATTTTATTCAATATTTTGACGTTAAAGTATACTCTCTTCCAATTCAATGAATATCCATATTGAATTTGGTAACGTAAATACTGAAAACTCTTTAAAATTATAGTCTATGGTCTAAAACAACTTTACACGCTTTAAAATGCATTTACTCCGTTTATGTTGGAAGAATATTAAAAAATTTTGTATTTCTTGACCACTACTTAATCAATTGTAAAGCTGATATTAGTTGAGAAAGGTGCAGATAAAAAAAAAAATTTACATTCCGGCCGTTTTGACGGCTCTCTTTAAAATCTACAAATAATTTATATTAAAAATTAATAAAAACAATAAAGGAAATCAATTTTAATAAAAACAACAAAATCTATAAAGGATGGCGCGTTTTTATATATTCATTCTCGTGACATACATACATACATATATTTGAGCATCGTATTATACAAGGACATTTACTTAGACGACATGGTTCTTAGGAGGACTTTTGGCTCTTACGAAGGACGGACCCCGTAAATGTAGCATGGAAAATGACGAGGAAAAATAAAACATGCAAATATATGTAAATGTTCTTGTAGAAGACAATTCTTAAACGTATATACATATACATAAACATATATATATATATATATATATATAGTCAAGATAACCATTTAAATTAAAGTCCATTGAATGCATTAATATGTATGAACAGCTGTTTACCTTTATTATTTATGATGGTAAATTAGATTCTTCAAAACGGAAATTTTACCTTATTTATCCAGATAAAAACAAAGTTAAAAAATTGACAAAATACACAAAGAGGTATTATACACTGTATCAGTAAAAATCGAGTCTGACAATATGATCAGCGTTTAATTTGTAATACTGGTCATAAACCAATATCAGAACGGCCATTCGGTATCGTTAGTACATTTTGTTGTATGGAGAAAATATCCGTTATTGATTGCGATTAATATTAAAACGCAATAAGGAAGTAGTTACAACACTGCAGAAGTCGGACGCTTCTTCCGCAGGCTAATCAATTATAATAATTCTACAACTTATTTCGTTAGGATTTATTTCATGATAACATTCCAACATTTTTTTACTACTCCATAGTTTTTCAATTTTTAAAAACAATTCGTTGTTTTATATTTCATTACTTGAATTGGTAAATTAAGTATTAAATTAAATATTTGTTTTCCATTTTTATCTTTTCTTATATCTTTTTTTTTTCGGAATTGAAAATTTGATTAAAATTAAAATTAAAAAGTTTTTTCCTACTTTCGTGAAAGTGTCTTCATCAAATGGTACACTGATGACAAGCATCACTTTAATGCATGACACATCCTATGTGACGTTCACTATTAATATAGACCAATCTGGTTTTATAATTGACTCCGGCTTTAAACACAAACGTAGCTAATCCCTAATTCCTTTGGGTAACATGACGTTCATATTTTCACTTCACCCACTAAACGTTTTGTCACAGTGAAGTTCCAGTAACGTTTCTGGTAAATGTCCTACCTCAGAAACGTTTCAAATGTTAATTTTAAATCGAACATCCGGCTTATTAAAAAGTTGATTTATATTATTGCAAAATTGAAAAATAGAATTGTTGTAAAGAATTAATAAAAGGTATTCTGTAATTAAATGTTACATTTGAAACGTTTCCAAGATAGCACATTTATGTTTTCCGAAACGATACTGAAGCTCTCTGAACAAAATTAAATATCTGTGCATGTATAATAAAGAAACAAACAAAAATATCATAAATTTGAGATTCATATGGGGCAGAAATATTCTAAAACGTCTGTTAATTATCAAAGCGATATAAACTGGATAAATCGGATTTGTCAAAGATATTTTTTATCGGCTCATTAATGAAATGAAAGTAAATTTTCGAATCTTTTTATCTAAAATTTCTCCATACTATATATAACGAATTGCAGGTTTAAAATCCACCCACGTATTGATGAGTGCATAATCAAGAAAGTGTAAAGCTCGTAACATCTTGGACTATATGCCAGATAAAAGTAAACATTGAAATTTAATGGAAAATCAGGAACAATGTCAACGATTTCCACAACGGATGGATTGGAGTAACATCAAGTCGTCGTTTTGAAGGACTATGAAAAATCAGCTGCACAGGCCATTTATTTGAATGTACTCACAATCTGAGACCTACTTCGCAAAAAGCCAAGCATCTTCGCGGCCAGTGTTATAAGATCCAACGGCGTTGTACATTTAATTTTGCTCGATAATGGTAGCAATTAATCAGATACGTCGGCTGATTTATGCAGGCACACACATATATATATAATAAAATAATAATAAGCCTGAACAAATGTATGTATACATATATGTATATATACGTATAATGGCAATCAACATTGGTCGTCAATAAAAATAGAAAACCCACCGTGTGGCATGGAAATATATATATAAGTATAACCTGTTACGCAAAGGACTTACGAATTGACCAACACTTCGTGAATAAAGCCTACGCCAGATTGGCCTATTAATTATGAACGTCAGATATGTGTCATGCGTTAAAGTGATATGTGTCATTCGTGTATCATTTGAAAAGGAGATATTCATGGAAATGGGAGGAATTAGTCGACAATAGAAAGACATCTATCTTGAAAAAGATAAGAAAATATCGGACACTTAATTACGACGAAAGTATAGTGATGCAAAATAACAAAGGTTGTTAATTAGAACAAAAGCTGTTGAAAAATAACGAAGTAAGTAAAAGCAGCAGTATGGTAAAGTAGTAAAATATGGTAAGAGTACTCATCAATGACCTTGCCTTCAATCAGTTTAATTCCTTAAATTTGCTTCTCCCTCATTTTGTCCGATTTAATTAAACACAGGGTATACTTAACTGATATGCTGCGAACTGATTATTAATTTTATACTACACATTATATAAGAAAATTTACCGAAATTTTAAGAATTATAATTGATTATTACAATAAAAAAATAAAAAATGTCAAAGTACTAAAAAAACAAATTAAGTTAGGTTAGGTTAGGCAACAACGAAAAGAGATTTGTGATAGTTTCCCTAATTTGATAAAAACAATGGAAATTCATATATATACATATCTACCTATAGAAGCTTATAAATAACCATTTATACATATAAAACTGAAAAAAATATACAGTAACAGAAATTGGAGGAAGCTTAAAAATTAAGCACCTCACGAGTGGGCATTATTTGGAGGAATTAATTTATATAAATTTTTACGAGTATACAATATAAATATTTATGTATTGAAAAGAAAACATCGTAATATTAAAAACACTATTTTAAGAACCTTACGTAAGTTCTTGATATTAGAAAGTTTACCACCAGTAACACTAAACTGTATTCTCACATCAATTAAAATTTTGGAAAATGATATATATATATACTTATCACGCAAACGTGTATAGATTGTGTATCTATTAAAGAAAAAATTAATTACTGTAAATACGATTTCGTAAAAGTATATTGTGACCATTCACAATACGACTCAGCATATCAAACGCAAAATTATCATAAAAATCGAAAAATATAAATAACCGCATTATTAATAATAAATGTGATATCCCAGAAACGTTTCAAATGTTACTTTTTAATCTAAACTCCGCCTTTTGATCTTACAAACAAGAGAAAAAAAGAACATTTTATCGTACACCATAAAAATTTGATTTACTATATTGTAAAATTGAAAAAAGGAAATTTTCTCTCATTTGGAAGAACAAAAAGCAGGATTTTAGAATTAAACGTTACATTTAATTGACACACTTCTGAGGTAAGACAATACTGAAATGTTACAATTTGTTAACAGCACCCAAAAATTTACTAAAATAAATTAAAAACAAACGGTGATAGATTGATGCAGAATTATAGGTTAAGATTCGGTAAATTTTTATTTATCGAAAAAGCTACCCTGAAATTCATATCAAATTTTCTTTTCAAGAGTCCGGGTGTCTGTTCGAAAACTATTTCGAAAATATCCTTCACCGCAAAGAATATAATTTTTTTTTAATTTGACGGGACACAATACTGTTATTTAATAAATGACGAATCGCAGACGTTAAAAAAATATTCAAAACATAATATATATTCATTTAATAAACGAGCACCGCATTTAATACGTCACTCAGATTTATTTTCGCGCACAACAGAATTATGTCTTACACAAAAAAAAAAAAAAAAAAA